>JAXCMG010000071.1:3701188-3912312 GCA_034642415.1 Podarcis siculus | reverse complement strand
ATTATTATTATTATTATTATTATTATTATTATTATTATTTCCACACACTCCCCTGCACACACACAGAGCACACACATGGACTCACCATACACACAGAGGCTGCAGACACACATACATGTCCCTATTTCTCATCACTTGTGCGCAATCACACAATCCATGTCTCCATCTCTGCTCAGGAATGTCTCTCCCTCTCTCACACACAGCATGCAACTTTAAAGTAGGCTAGTTTTGTGGCAGGATCCATGAAAACAAATGCATAAGCTGAGAACTATTTATATATTTGAAAAACTAATATTAAAAAAACATGAATGCATATAATTTTGTAAATCTTCTTTTGATTCTGTTGATGAAATGATTTCCAGCCATTTAATGTGAGGGTGCAAGGGGAGTTACGTAGCACAATATGAAGCTGTTGTCTCATGAGCTGCTTCCATAAGCATTTTAAAACATGTTCCATTTACCGCCTGCAAATTCATTTGTGTCTTGAAGGTGACATTAAATAGGCACATACATAGCCCATGAGATTAGAAATTACTTCAGAGCTATGTCTAGAACTTGCAGACAAAGAAACATCTACTATCACAGTGTTCAGAGCAGAAGATATAAATAAACCTGTAAAATCTCACCAGCGAAAGCCATCAGAATTCTGAATTGTTTGCTCTCTGTTCTTAACGGAAGAAACTGTTGAACATTATGCAACTGGTATTGCAAAGCACATTTTGCTTAATCAACGTACGAAACATATATTAGCTTTATTTGCATAAGGATGACCCCCCCCCAGTGCACAGGAGAGTAAGGAGAAAATACACCAGGGCTTCGCTAGCAGAGAGCTAATGTGTGTTCTTCCTGATGCGTCATTTCGAGGGAGAAGGAAAACATTCCTTCATTGCACTCTTGAGGCAGCTTCAGATAGTTAAGCGACTGGTGACAGAGGAAAATGCAAGGAATCTCTATGATGGTGGTGATTTATTAAATTTGTATACCGCCCTATACCCAAAGGTGTCAGGGTGGTTCACAGGATAAAATCATAATATGAAACCACAAAATACATAATCAAAACAAAACAACAACAACAACAACCCAATAAAACACACACACACACACATTTTCAAAGGGCATAGGATGTCAATCAAACAAAGGCCTGGTTAAAAAGGAACGTTTTTGCCTGGTGCCTGGCAAACCTCCCTGGGGAGAGCATTCCACAGAAGGGGAGCCACTGCAGAAAAGGCCTGTTCTCGTGTTGCCACCCTTTGGATGAGATTCCTGTCAACCGCACCCAGCAGGTGGTGGCAAGAGCTGATGGGAATTGTAGTCCAAAGCATGTGGACGATACCAGGTTGACAAAGGCTAGGTTAATCTCTTGAGCTTTGAAGCAAATCTGAGACTGAAGCAAGCTGATTTTTTAAATTAAGCTTTGTATAAAATGAAAGCCCAGGGAGCAATAACAACATATAACAAAACAAAACAAAATCACCTATAACAGGTGTTCCTGTGGCTGCACCATTATTTCTGTGTATTAAAAATGTAAGTTTGGTTAATACATTCTTGTTTTAACTCAGTCCCAAAAGAAGTTGGTGGCTGACATTCAGTTGTCCCCATAGCTGTCAACCGTCCCTTATTTGGTGGGAAACTCCCTTATCCCAGCGCTGTGTCCCGCTGCTGTCCCTTACTGATGATGTCCCTTAAATTTCCCGGGTTTCAAAGGAAGCAGCTCCTCTCCCTCCCTCCCTGCCGGCCAGGGAGGAGGGAGGCTCCAACTGTGTTGCTTGGCTGCGTTGCTCACCCAATAAGGAGTCTAAGAACGACTGGGGGTGGTGGAGCTTGCATGCCTTGTGCCGATCAAATTGGCCACTTTGCCTGGGGACTCGCCTTTGCTCAGCGCTTCCCAGCGGAGAGGTGGCGGTGATTTTCCTTGCTGCATCCCCTTTGCCGGGTTGCTGCGCTGTGAGAACCACCGCTTGAGGCTTCGTTTGGCTGCTGGCTGGGCTTTCTGCCTTTGGCTCGGAGGGGCTCAGAAGTCAAACATACCTGTACTCTTAAAATCCCTTATTTTGGCTGCTGATCCCTTATTTTCGAGGCTGCTGGTCCCTTATTTTCAAATCTGTAAGTTGACAGTTATGGTTGTCCCAACATTCTTACATGTGGTGAATGGGAACAGTTTAGCCATGAACTGGTTTCTCTTCATTAACCTTCTGATCAAACGACCAAATGATGTTAATTTTTCAGCTAGTACAATCTGCCAAGCCCTGCTGATCTCACCATTTACTAAGCAGCCAGATGCTGACTTTGGGTTCTTAAACTATTGCATGGTGCCAGTGGAGGCTCCACCCCCAACTAAAATAGCAGCTTTGGGGTGCGTATGCACACAATTTGGGGGGGGAGGACCGCAACAGGGGGGAAAGAGTCAAACTTTCTCTCTCAACCCATTGCAGTTCTAACACAGTCTGGTCTCCTCTGCACATAGAAGCATGGCACACACAAAGTGAAACATGGACCACTTATAAATGCCATCTCCAACTCCTCGAAAGATTCCAACAACAGTGTCTCCAAAAAAAATTCCACATCACTTGGGAAGACAGGCGAACAAATGCCAGTGTACTGGAAGAAGCAAAGATCACCAGTGTCAACGGAATGTTTCTTCAACATCAACTTCGTTGGACTGGTTATGTTGTGCGGTTGCCTGATTATCATCTTCCAAAGCAACTACTCTATTCCGAACTTAAAAATGGAAAGCGTAATGCTGGTGGTCAACAAAAGAGGTTTAAAGACCCTCTGAAGGGAAATCTAAAAAAATGTAGTATAAACACCAACAACTGGGAAACACTGGCCTGCGAGTGCTGCAATTAGAGAACAGCCTTTACCAAAGGTGTCATGGGCTTTGAAGATGCTCAAACTCAGGACAAAAGGAAGAAATGTGCTAAGAGGAAGGCATGTTCGGCAAACTCACATTGGATACAGCTCATAGATACAGCATCTCCACCCCCTATTATTCAGCCCAGATGCTGAGATCCAGCTCCGAGGGTCTTCTGGTGGTTCCCTCATGGAGAGAAGAGAAGCTACAGGGAACCAGAAGCGAGCACTCCAATTGGAGAACAACCTTTACCAAAGGTGTCATGGACTTCAAAGACACTCAAACTCAGGACGAAAGGGAGAAATGAGCTAAGAGGAATGCACATTTGGCAAAGCCTCACCATGATCAACTCCCGCCCGGAAACCTATGTCCCCACTGTGGAAGGACATGTGGATCCAGAATTGGCCTCCACAGTCACTTACAGACTTACTGTTAAAACCGTGTTCATGGAAGATAATCTTTCGTGGCTACAAGTAATCACCAAAGAAGTCCTCTTCCTGTTATTCACAGACACCACTGAATGTCAGTACACTTGGGCTCATTTTGGAAATAATCCTCATTACAATCCATTCAGCTTTCACATCTGTGCTTGCTCACATAAAGCCTTTGGGTTTTAATAGTTTGCTGTTTTCCAGGGGCTGGAGGAAGAAGGAGCCATGGCCTTCACTCAAAAATGGACTGTATGATAGACTTCCTTCAATATATTGTGTCAATGCAGTAGTGTTGTAGGTGGCCCTTTGGATCTTTGGTGGAAATTGTCACACCTAGGAAACTGACTCAGTACTTTAAAGAAAAAAGAAAGAATTGATTCTCCATGCATTGTTCCTGGAAGAATTCAGCACATGAGTGGTCAAAGAGAGGAGAGGGAGAAGACTAGGAAGAGGAGGTGTTGGAAGCTGAAGGGGTAACGGGTCTTAGTGAGCTGGGAGAGCCTATGGCAGAGAGAAGTTCAGAATCAGAGGCAGAAGCTGAAGCAGGCGAGTGGAAGGAGGGAGGTTAAGAAGCAGAGAGGAGTCAGGCTGGTGAAGAGTCACGGGTGTCTCCCCGCACCCCACTTTGACAAGCTCCCCTCCTTGCCTGACTCCCAGAACCAGAAGAGGCATGAAATGCGAGGAGCAAAGACAGACATGCAGGTGCACTCTCCGACTGCTTAGAAAGCGAGGAGGAGACAAAGATGGCTGTGGAGAGGCAGGGACCTTCAATCTTGGCAACTGATTTCATGGCGTAGGGCCTACAGGGCATGAGGTGCTGTGCTCCTTAGGCCTGCCACTCGGCCAAGTCTGTGGTGATCATTTTTCGCTAATAAAGAGTCAGCGCTAGTTTTGAACTGGGTGGTTTACTGGCAAGCTTGCTCTGTGACATCCTATCTAATTCACACTTTCTCCAAAAAGAAAGCAAATAAAATGCATCATATTGAGGGGAAATGCTTGAAAAAATCTGTAGATATAGGGATAGAGACATGTTTAGTGGAAGAAATGTGCGTAAAAATGTGTGGTTTCATTTTAAAAATAAAATAAAATAAAGAGATGTAAAATTGTGGCAAACAGCACTGAAGAACGAACAAATGAAATAAAAGCTGAGGCAAACTGAAATTAGTTCAGCCATCCCTACTCCTAAATGTGTATAAATTTCAGCTTGAAGGAGCTAATGATATGTGGTTGCATGGGATTATGTTTATCTGCATGTCTTACAAATATATAATTTAGAATAATATAATTATATTTTACAAGTTCTGTAAGTGGCTTTATAAATCTGATAAGCTCTCTAAATCAATGTAAGTCCTTCCTTTGATTTAATTAGTAGAATCTCTGAGGGCTCATTGGTGTTTTGGGTCCACGGTAGCATTTTTGGCTTTGATAAATTATCTACGTGGTTCACATCAGAGCAGAGAAATAAATAAACACCACCTAAAATGATTCTGTAGAGAACAAACACCCATCTATTTTGTTTTAAATAATGTGTGAAAATAGCACAAGTTTGTGTGAAATAAATACTCACAGATGGATTTTTCCAAGGGTTTTTTATTTAATTAAAAAAATCTGCTATTAATTTAAAAATAATATGTGAAACATGAATCAGAATTAATTAGCTGTAACAAAAATAATAAATGACATTACATTCGAAGGGATATGAGCACAGAAAACTTTTGGAAAGCTAGGATTCATTGTTAAAATGCAGCTCATTTTACTTCTCATGGGTTCATGGCCTCTTTAGAATTCTTCTCTTAGAACAACTGGTTTTCTTTCAGAACTGTTTTGCATTTTCGAGACGAATGGTGGAACCAATCTTCTACCAACCTTCCCCCCCCCCCCCGATGTTGTTATTTCCAAGTCAGCCTTTCTCAACTTGGTGCCCTCTAGATTTTAGGTGGTGCAGGTGATCTCCCCCAACAGGGTGCCCAGCCAAGAAGATACAAAATTGAGAAGATCCATAATTATGGCTCCATATTATGAAAGATTACTAAAGTCCACCCCTGACAGATGCTGTGGACTACAACGCCCAAGAGCCACTGCAAGCATGGGCATGCGATGGTGAAGCTATTGAGAGCATAGCTTCACTGGCTGGGGTTGATGGGAGTTGTGGGCAGAGACACATGGAGAGCACCAGGATGAGGAAAGCTGATCTATATGGTTGCAGACCTGCTTTAGTTGAGAGAAAAGGAGAAGGAATACTATTCTTGGCATCTAGAAAACTGCTGAAAGGTAAGGAACATCACTATCCCACTCTGCAACCGTCCATAGTCACTTCCGGCCAAACAATTTGCCAACCAAACATTTAGAGCTTGCAAGTCCACAAGTTATTTATCAGCCCAAACAGTGGCAGATTTGTTGAGTTTTGGTCATTTTTGGTATGGTTTTCAACCAGGAGGAGGCCAACAAACAAGAAGACCCCTCTCCTGCTCGGTCTCATGTAAACAGATGCCCCAATTAAAACAATTTCAGGATCTGCATTCAGTTGCTAGAAACCGACAGAAGATGCTCTGGTTGCCGACGGCAGCAGTTGGAGCTACATAATTAAAACCAGCGGCTGCTTTAGTGGAATTTCAAACAGGTACCGAAGCATCTCGCTGAGTGATATGACTGTGACAGCCCAATTCACTTCTAGCCGAGGAAATTTTATTTGGAGTGGCAACCCAACAATGGTCTGATATGAAATGTCATCTTCAAATTTAGCACGTCTGATTCCTCAAAGAAAAATACCTTGCCCATGCAGTCAGATAGCTCGCCTTGTTGGTATTCACTGGATCATTCCATATGCCAAATAAAACAGCCCACATCTCTCTTTTAAGAAGGAAGGGGAAAATATTGGTCAGAGTGGCACTGTCAAATCGGGGGAAATCATTTACGAGCTTCTTTCGCTCCCAATCTGGGCACAGAAGCAGGCCGTCGCTATACAAACTGTCAAAGGTTTCCCCTGATTGAACGCTATGGATATTTCAAAAGAACAGGCATGTGGCCTTCCTTACAATTGCTCCTACCTACTCTATGGCTGAGGGATGCAGGTGGTGCTGTGGGTTAAACCACAGAGACTAGGACTTGCCGATCAGAAGGTCGGTGGTTCGAATCCCCACGACAGGGTGAGCTCCCGTTGCTCGGTCCTTGCTCCTGCCAACCTAGCAGTTTGAAAGCACGTCAAAGTGCAAGTAGATAAATAGGTACCGCTCCGGCGGGAAGGTAAACGGCATTTCTGTGCGCTGCTCTGGGTCACCAGAAGCGGCTTAGACATGCTGGCCACATGACCCGGAAGCTGTACGCCGGCTCCCTCAGCCAATAAAGTGAGATGAGCACCGCAACCCCAGAGTCAGTCATGACTGGACCTAATGGTCAGGGGTCCCTTTACATTTACCTTTACTGTTTGGCTAGCAAACAGTGGTGGAGGAAGCTGCTCGGGCACCTGGGGCGGCGCACCCAGGGGTGGGGCGAGCCACCCATAGGGCTGGGAGTGTCAGGAGTGCGTGCAGAAGCCAGGCCCTGTGACCGGTAGGGCTTCGCAGGACTGGGGCTTTCCTAAGTTTGTTCTGAAGAGGTAAGGCGCGGCCGCACAGGTGAGGCCGATTGGTAACACACAGAACCTGGTGGCAAGAGCCGGGAAGGGATATAAGGTCAGCATTTCCCTTTGGCTCTTTGCCACAGCAACATGCTTCCTGCCTTGCTACGTTTGGCTTCTTGACTCCCTGCTTCCTGATCCTCGGACCCTTGGCTTCCTGGCTTCCGGACTCCTGTTCCTGCTCCTACCTGGCTGTCTTGCCCCCGGTCCCAACGTCCTCTGCCAGGACTTCGACCACCCATAAACCGGACCATGACAGGGGAGAGGCAGTGGGTGGACTGCTTGGGCAGTGTGGCACCTGCACACGCCCAAGCCTCCACATCTATTCCAGGAGAGACGCGTGGCTTGGGCATGCTGCAGGCCCCGCGATGAGTGCCACCCATCATTTTGTCACCCCCCTCAGTGGTGACACCTGTGGTGGGCTGCACCCACCTCACCCCCCCTTCCTCCACCCCTGCTAACAAACTAGCATTAAAAAAAAAAATAAACTGACCTTTTCTAGGTTGAGCAAGAGGTGGTAGTGAGCATTTCTTAGAGCTGCTATCTAACTGGCGTAGGGGGGACCTTAGTCAATGAACCGTATGAATTTTAGCTGCTTACTGATTTGATTGAATTTGCACACATTTGCCTCTGGAGATGATTGTGTTATTGTTTTAGATGGCAGACCGGGTTTGTTTCACCATGCAAGATTTTTTTAAAAGGGCATTCCCTCTTCCCCCTCTTTTCAGGTGGTGCATGCTCTCTGCTGGTTGTGTCAGGATCTCTATGGCCATGGCAGTAGATGGAGAATCCCTCTGCCCAGTAGCATAAAAAGGACTGCAGCTATTGCCACTCTGCTGTTAGTGCACCAACAGCAAGGGTGTATGTGTGTGTGCGTGCGCTCTGAGGGATGGGTTGGTGTGGCATATTTAGTTTCCCTGCCACATTCCCCAAACAGCTGGGGAGCTGGCATAACGATATCCCCTTCCATTGGTAGCGTTGGAATGCATTTTTTTAAAAAAACAAACTGTATTGGAAGGAGAAGAAAGGAAAGATACATGAATCTGGCAGGTCTTCAATTGTTGATTTTCCCTTGCTTGACCCAACAAGATTTCTCTGCCCCAACCTGCTCCCTGACCAACTAGGGAACCAGATTTAGGACTGAATGGCCTTTCAAGCAGAGCAGGGATGAGGAATATGTGGCTCTCCAGATAATGAGAGCTGGAGTCCGAAAGAATCTGGAGGACCACAGGCCACTTCTGAATAACGTCTTCAAGTAGAAATAGGACATATGGGCTCCCTATGTCCAGACCTGCTTTATGGGCACATCGAAACTATGCACGAAATGATTGTGCAACCCACAATCACAGTTCAAACCACAGCAGTCATTTCCTTTCTCAGCAGAGCTTCTTGACACCATAATAGAGGAGATACTTCAAGGACAACCACACCCTTCTTCACCCTCCCCCTTCCTGTTGTCAAACATCTCTTAGGTCAGGCTGTTGGATTCTTGAAATTCAAAGTTCACAGATTCCTGATTGCATCACACTACAAACATAAACAGGCTTTAATATGGAATCGGGGAGAAAGAAACTGCACGGAGCAAGTTTCTGGCTGTTCTTCAGGGAGAAGCCTGGCTTTATTACCTGCATGAACTGAAGTTTTCTAATTCTAGGTCATCTTATTTCTACAGAGAAGAGCTCCTGTTTCACCTGTTTGTGGTGACAACAGGTGCAGCCATTATCAGATAAGGATAAAGGGCGAAGGGGACTTGAAAGCATTTTCATTTTTAATAACCAGTGTTATTTCAGAATACATTATTGTTTTTCCCAACTGACTATTTTTTTCCAAAATTACAGAACTTAGGTTTTTTTAAAATGCACTTAGCCCCCCCCCCTCTCTCACACACACACACATACACACACACACACACACAAAAAGCTCTCGCTGGCTCAATCAGGTAACAAAGTAGGCCATTTTCCAGGGCCCCCAAACCAGCAGAGGGAACATTGCCCTAAACAGTTGTTAATATTTCCATTTTGCAGAAAATTATCTAAGAAGATGTGATTCTGGTTAACAGCCAAACGTGCCACAGAAGGCAAGTCAATACAGCTTAATAAAATTATGTTGCCATGCCCTCTGTGTTCCAGGTTTAGGGGATCCCATGGAAGGTGCCAGACCCAAGCCCCTCACCCCACAAATCCTGAGGAAGCATTGATTAGCTTTCTTCCAGAAAACGTATCCTCCTGCTAGCACACACTGTGCTTGATCTCTCCACAGAGAAGCGTCCTTCTTCACAGGCAGAAAGAAGAAGAAATACACCCCTTTCCTCATGGCATTTTGTCCCCATCTAGTTATTTCTTATGGGCTTCGGAGATCTGGCAGGCATCCAGAACCCCTCTTACCCACATTGAAAGGGACTGACCCTTTCATTTCAGAACTGCAAGAATGGAGAACCTCTTGGGAATCACATGTTCAGTTCTTCCAGTTCCGTTGCATTTCTCTGATGAAAATATGGACATCCTGTAGCTCAGACCATTTCCTGGACTTGGGGTCCAAGGCAATATATATACAGTGGTACCTCGGGTTACAGACACTTCAGGTTACAGACTCTGCTAACCCAGAAATAGTATCTCGGGTTAAGAACTTTGCTTCAGGATGAGAACAGAAATCGTGTGGTGGTGGCGGGAGGCCCCATTAGCTAAAGTGGTACCTCAGGTTAAGAACAGTTCCAGGTTAAGAACGGACCTCCGGAACGAATTAAGTACTTAACCCGAGGTACCACTGCATATCTACCCAACCTGATGCCTTAACCAGTGCATATAGTGACTGAATAGTAGTGCCAGATTAAAATCAACACACACATCATAATGGAGGTGGAGGCGGGACAGCCATCTGGCCAAAGCAGATACTAAATTATCAGGGCTCAAGAATCAAACATGCCATAATAGAAATGTCTTAGAACAAGGCCATCAGCACAAGGTGGGGGGACAAACAGATTCCCCCTCAGCATAGCCTTAGGGACTGCATGCCATTGCAGAGCCCCTCTCCTGCATACCTACCAACCAAACCTTTGACATGAAACAGTGCTAAGGATCTGAATGGTCAAGGTAGGCAGAAGCACAGAGGAAGGGATTTAAGACCTTCAAATATCCTGGCCTTAAAACAGTTTAGGCTAGGGGTAAGGAACCTATAAGGGGACGCGGGTGGCGCTGTGGGTAAAAGCCTCAGCTCCTAGGGCTTGCCGATCGAAAGGTCGGCGGTTCGAATCCCCGCGGCGGGGTGCGCTCCCGTTGCTCGGTCCCAGCGCCTGCCAACCTAGCAGTTCGAAAGCACCCCCGGGTGCAAGTAGATAAATAGGACCGCTTACTAGCGGGAAGGTAAACAGCGTTTCCGTGTGCGGCTCTGGCTCGCCAGAGCAGCGATGTCACGCTGGCCACGTGACCCGGAAGTGTCTCCGGACAGCGCTGGCCCCCGGCCTATAGAGTGAGATGGGCGCACCAACCCCAGAGTCTGTCAAGACTGGCCCATACGGGCAGGGGTACATTTACCTTTACCTTTTAAGGAACCTATGGTCTTCTACATCAGGGGACAGCAACCTTTTTCAGCAGGGGGCCGGTCCACTGTCCCTCAGAACTTGTGGGGAGCCGGACTATTTTTTTTGGGGGGGGGAATGAACTAATACCTATGCCCCACAGAAAACCCAGAGATGCATTTTATATAAAAGCACACATTCTACTCAAGTAAAAACACCAGGCAGGCCCCACAAATAACCCTGAGATTAATTTTAAATAAAAGGACACATTCTACTCATGTAAAAACACGCTGATTCCTGGACCATCCGTGGGCCAGATTGAGAAGGCGAATGGGCCGCATCTGGCCCCCAGGCCTTAGGTTGCCTACCCCTGCTCTACATGATGCTAGTCCCCAACTCCTACCACCTGTGACCACTGGGCATGCCAGCTGGGGCTGCTGTTGGGTTGGAATCCAGCAACATCTAGAGTGCCACAATTTCTCACCTCTTGGTTTTAGGCCTTTTTTAAAGGTAAGGAGCAGCGTTCTAAAATGGACTGTACTGAGGCTTATCAGAAAGTCTCACCTGTGTGTCGACCAGAGCAGCATTGACACATGATCCAAGGACAAAACTCCTTTGCAAAGCACGCTGGAGAAGCAGATGAGTTGTATCCACGAAACAGCGCTGCATCTTGCCATGATGCCGGCAGGGTTTGTGTGTGGCTTGCCGCTTGAACAGGAAACTATAGCCAGTCAGAGAAGGTGAGGAAGGAAGTAAGAGAGATTTTGACACGGCTGGGTACTGAAGCTTCTGGCTTCCAGCAGGACTGTTTTGAGCCAACAAAGGTGGTATTGTGGGATTGTTTTATGATAACAAGAGAAAGCAAACCAGGTCTAACGTGGGTGTGAACTTTCAGATCACTTTGACGTCAAGGGAAAGTGTTATTCTATCCGGCTTCACATACATTTTTTGGAGGCAGCAGTTAGTAGTTTGCTCTGAGTTAGTAGGCTCGTGATTACCTCGTCTGAATTTCCCACAGCTATAACTTAAGCAGAGTTTGCTGGGAGCCATTGGCAAGGCTGGATTAACTTCTGAGAAAAAGAAGCACGTGCTTAGGGCCATCAAGGGAAAGAGGGACACCACAGAAACTCTCCATTTCTGGATTTTTAACATTCATGGTCACAAATCGCTCAACTGAGCAATCATTCTCTTACTTGAAGTACATAAAGGTAAAGGTAAAGGTACCCCTGCCCGTACGGGCCAGTCTTGACAGACTCTAGGGTTGTGCACTCATCTCACTCTATAGGCCGGGAGCCAGCGCTGTCTGAAGACACTTCCGGGTCACGTGGCCAGTGTGACAAGCTGCATCTGGCGAGCCAGCGCAGCACATGGAACGCCGTTTACCTTCCCGCTGGTAAGCGGTCCCTATTTATCTACTTGCACCTGGGGGTGCTTTCGAACTGCTAGGTTGGCAGGCGCTGGGACCGAACGACGGGAGCGCACCCCGCCGCGGGGATTCGAACCGCCAACCATGCGATCGGCAAGTCCTAGGCGCTGAGGTTTTACCCACAGCGCCACATACCCCCCAACATTTCTCTTAAAATAGGGACACCCTATTCCATACCCTCCAACATTTCTCCGATGAAAACAGGGACGTCCTTTTTGGTTCCAGAAATTAAACTCAACTCATTTCTAGTTTATTCTTGTATCTTTCACTTTTGTTCTCCTTCACACATCCTCCAAAAGCTCATGTCACACATTTTGGATGTTGGCAAGTTGAAACTATGGCATATACTTGTACACCACCACCCTTCTTTGTGGGCGACGATGAGAAGACAATAATGCAAGTTTTATTAGCTGAAGACTTAGAACTGATTTAAGTAACCTATTGTTTGTGAAGGAGGGTGAAGCCAGTTCTTATCTCATGTCTGTATGGGTATCAGAATATCCATAAAGGCAACCTTTACGGATAACCTTTATTATCCATAACCTTAATAGTATCCTTAATTTTGTCTGCAACTGTTTGGGTCACCATCCGAGAGTCCTATCTAATAAAGCTCTTCCTATGTCCCACAATAGCCTAGGTACAGCAGTACAGTTCAACAGCAGCAGTTTTCCAAAATTCTGTGCCTCAGGATAATCCCCCTTTCCCTTGTAGTTTGTAGTTACAGGACAAAGACAACATACCAAATTCATTTCATATATTCGCAATTTTTGCCCAAGTGTCTCCTGGAAGACAGGAGTGCCTGGTGTGCTCTGGTCCATGGGGTCACGAAGAGTCGGACACGACTAAACGACTAAACAACAACAAGAAAAGTTGACAGCGCTAATCACAACCTTTCACTGTGGTACACAAGGCAGGTAAGAGGTGAGGATGTTCAGAATTATTTGGTCTTCAGTTCTTTTACAGATATCCTTCCTGCATATTGAAATATATTCTCCAGCTGTATAAGTGTTTACTTCCTGATGTAAATTATTTTGACTGCGAACACATGTCAACACCATATTCGTGTGGTACAATGATAAATTTAGAGATCTAAACTTGGATAAAAGTGGTACTGCTGTAAAAGAGACAATTTATGGGTATTTGCTAACTGCATTTCTGAAGAGGCATTTTTGAGATGCTGTGCAACAAAAAATACAGGCTCTTTGATGAAGAAATCAGCTTTTATGGCAAAATGAAAGTAAGTGCATATTTGATTTAGAGAGTCACTTTAGAAAATTTCAAGGTGTTTTTTTACATATAATTTTTTTAATGGTGAAATGGATCCAGAATAACTTAACTATGCTTTAGTCCCACTGAGATCATTTAAATTTGACATGCCTGACCTATCCAAGCTAATTTCAATAGGATTGCAGTGTGACCCAATTAGCATAATATTAACACTATAGGAATCCTGTACTTAAAAAGGTATCTTCCTTCTTACTCGTCGGGGTAAGTTCGTTAATTATAAGTCTTCAATTATAAATCTTCAATTAAAAGCCTTCCCAAGTTTTCAATTAGCAACAATCATGCATGCCTCAGATTAATCTCACTGGCTACGATATATCCTAAACTGTATTTTATGCTAAAAGGCGAGTGTAAAAACCATGTAGCTGTAACTGTGGCCCATTCAGTGCTCCTCTTAGGGCCCAATGCTCAGTTCTATGCTCAACATTTGATAATCAAAGTGCAGCCACGTACTTCCTATATATTTACTTCACAGCTGGTTTTATTTCCTTACTCAGCCTAAGATTTGATGAGACTGGAAGCTGGGAGTATTTCAGTCCGACTCCAACTCTTTCAGTAAAGTGAAGCACCTCCATAGACCTTTGCTGTGAGCAATTGCTATGCCTTAGCAGGTGCGCCTAGAAAATGTACATCCCCATTTACATCAAAATGTGGGTGGCACTGTGGGTTAAACCACAGAGCCTAGGACTTGCCGATCAGGTCGGCGGTTCGAATCCCCACGACGGGGTGAGCTCCCGTTGCTCAGTCCCTGCTCCTGCCAACCTAGCAGTTCGAAAGCACATCAAAGTGCAAGTAGATAAATAGGTACCGCTCCGGCGGGAAGGTAAATGGTGTTTCCGTGCGCTGCTCTAGTTCGCCAGAAGCGGCTTAGTCATGCTGGCCACATGACCCGGAAGCCATACGCCGGCTCCCTCGGCCAATAAAGCGAGATGAGTGCCGCAACCCTAGAGTCGGTCACGACTGGACCTAATGGTCAGGGGTCCCTTTACCTTATTTACATCAAAAGACACAGTCATTTCAAAAGGGCTCAGGCATGCACACAAATCCACAATGACGGTGCGCACACAAATCTTGCTTGCGGAAAATTGATGAAAGTGTGAAATCGTGCCCTTGTCCACTTTGCTGTTGAAAACAATTCTTTTGGCATTGCAAATATGCAGTACTTCCTTCCACGATAACTGGATATTACCCCTTTTCCTCTCTGAACAAGACTTAAGATTTGATTGTGATAAATGATTGACTGGAAGTGGGTGACATTGCTGTACACTGTGGGTAGGCAAACTAAGGCCCAGGGGCCGGATCCGGCCCATTCGCCTTCTCAATCTGGCTTGCAGACGGTCCGGGAATCAGCGTGTTTTTACATAAGTAGAATGTGTGCTTTTATTTAAAATGCATCTCTGGGTTATTTGTGGGGCACAGGAATTCGTTCATTTTCTCCGAAAAAGTATAGTCTGGCCCCCCACAAGGTCTGTGAGAAAGTGGACCGGCCCCTTGCTGAAAAAGTCTGCTGACCCCTGCTGTACACCAAAGCAGGGGAACTGGTCTGGAACAAAAATGGAAGAATCGCAAGCAGAAACCAACAACTCTTGCAAAGTGTGTTTTGACGACAACATTCGTGTTTACGTTATGTGCATGTGTTGTGCCTCAAAACCATAGCTTGCTGACAGTCAACATAGATATTTCTATAGCAACACACCATGGCCCACTGCAGAATCTTGCAATAGGCTTTTTTAAATAAATGTTTAATTTAGCCAAATTTAACTAATGTTAACTACCATTTTGCATAAATTTCTAACTCAAGATCTTTCAGGGGAAAGAATAGGTTCAATTGCACTTCCTTATGCAATATGAATGACTAGCGTGAATAAATTTTGTCCAATCAATGAGATAGGAGAAGATACTATGTATATAACTTAATTGTTTTCTGTAGCAGTTATCAAGTATTTGCAGTGGTGGCCATCCGAGCTATAGTAAATGTGCTGAACTGGCGCTTACTTCACTCCATTCAGAGATTATTTCATTTCAGTAAGCTGAATTTTTAAAAGCAATATACAAGACACATTGAAACTTTGGTTCTTTGTATTCTCCTGTGCCTTCATTGGGTCTGAACGCCAACAGAAGACTGATTTTGGTTTGATTTTGCATAAACAAACACAGCTTTCCACTTGTGCATTGCCAAGCCAGATGTTTCTCTGAATACACCAGGCAGGAATCACCCCAATTAGCAGTTCAGTAGAAATAGTATACAAAAGCTGACAGCCAGCATTTTTGAAGTCCTTGTTCTGTGACTGACCAAAAGGTTCCATGATGTCAAAAAACTTTTAAGCTCAACAGAACTCCTCTGATGTTCAGAAGAATTTGTGCACTCATCTGGGGGGGCACTCATCTGTTATGGGGTTGTTGTTTTTATTCTGATTATATATGTTGTGATCTTTTCTGTGAACTGCCCTGAGACCTCCGGGTATAGGGTGGTATGTAAACTCAATAAGTAATAATAATACACCCAGAATAAACTTCAAGCGCTGGGGGCTATTAAGGAGCTGATGCCAATTGTATGAATAGAACTGATGCTATTGACTTCCTTAGTGTGGAGGTGGACTTGAAAAGGGCGTTGATCTTGAGTTGCCCCCAAACGCAGCTCACATAATAAATACTGAGGTTTAATGAGATCACAAAGTACTGCTTGACAGCTCTGCAACAGGCAGCAGATATTAGCGATCAGTTTTCCTCTGTGCAAGTGGCTTAGTTCAGTTAGCTGTAGTTTGCTCCTTAATACCCTGTTAGTACCTGCATGCTGATCACTTTGATTCAGCAGCTCAAAGTATGCCAAATAACTAGCACCTAGGTTTTTTGGGGGTGGCGCTGTGGGTTAAAGCCTCAGCGCCTAGGGCTTGCCGATCGAAAGGTCGGCGGTTCGAATCCCCGTGGCGGGGTGCGCTCCCGTTGCTCGGTCCCAGCGCCTGCCAACCTAGCAGTTCGAAAGCACCCCCGGGTGCAAGTAGATAAATAGGGACCGCTTTCTAGCGGGAAGGTAAACGGCGTTTCCGTGTGCGGCTCTGGCTCGCCAGAGCAGCGATGTCACACTGGCTACGTGACCCGGAAGTGTCTCCGGACAGCGCTGGCCCCCGGCCTATAGAGTGAGATGGGCGCACCAACCCCAGAGTCTGTCAAGACTGGCCCGTACGGGCAGGGGTACCTTTACCTTTACAGGTTTTTTTGGGGGGGAGGGGAATAAAGAAAAAAATATTATTTCTCCCCCAGCCCGAGCTTCCCCCAACCCCAGCCCCCAGAACAGGCTGCTACTCCCGCCGGTCTCCCCAGGCTTGCGGATATCTGCCTGAAGCCCGGGGCGCGCTGCTCAGTGCGCCCCAGGCTTCTGGATGCAGGCTGCTATCCCCAAGCCTGGGGAGCCCGGCGGGAAGTTGTGCCGGGTTCCCAAGACTTGCGGAGAGCTGCCCGAAGCCTGGAGAGCGAGATGGGGTCCCCATAGGACGCACACACATTTCCCCTTCATTTTTGGAGGAGAAAAGGTGTGTCCTATAGGGCGAAAAATACAGTAACTTGGTTATATGTAAAGGTGATGTAGCATTAGTTAGCTACCAAACAGGCCACAACAGCAAAGGCCCCTCTTCCTAACTCCAAATAAACTCCTTAGCCAGTTCTGGGGGTACCTTTGGGCTTGGCGTTTCCTGAACAGCAGTTCCATGCTGCCTTCTGAAAATGAGGAGAGTTTTCAAGAGAGTTTGTAATATAGTATGAAGCCACTGAAAGCCAGTCAAAATTTCACTAGGTGCAAGAAGGTCTATGTATGCAATTAAAGTAGTTCATTCACTCTAACCAAATGCGTAGTTCTTTATAGGGAGGTTTTTGAAAAGTATTTCTCCAAAAGTAACCTGTTTCGTATTAGTATTTAATGCTGGGGAAGTGGTTTGGACAGAATTTGTGCACTTGCTAATAATATTGATCACTGCGCCTTGCGCTGAAGGGCAGATTTAACATCCACTGCGGCTATCTCAATTCTGTTTTGATTTTAAAAGTGATGCTTCCTTCAGCTGAAAGACTGGTAGTAAAGTAAAGCAAAGGCTGATCAAGGAACCAACTGATATTATTTCCCTACCCCTAGGGGTTGCATAAGGAGGATAATGTAGCCCTTTTCTGTTGAATAACAAGAATGTTTAACAAAAGGGTTTGCTTGATTTTTGTAAAGACCAATGGGGCTACATATGAAGCAGAGTTAAATTTCCAAGAGATAAACGCAGCACAACAATAATTATTTGGAATCCATTTGTTAACATAGTTGCATGCTTGCCAAGGCACAATTAAGAAAAAGACAGAAAAAGTGTTTCTGCCTCTTGAGATTGCACTGGTTCTTCAAACAACAAATCAGTGCTGTGAATGTATATCCTTCAAGCAGAACCAAGCTTGTAGATCCTTGGAGTGTTACTTGGATGGGCCAGCCGTTAAAGACCTTGTTACTAAAAGATCATCAGTGTTGGTCTGCTTGTCATCCCTATGCAAAGCTGCTGCCAGCTCTGGAAACTGGGAGAAATAGTTTCTTGCAAGGATATGCTTGTGCCTTATCTTATGGATAAACATCATCTCATAAGCCTGAAAGGAAGAAAAATATCCAAGGTTATTAAATGAGCTGAAATAAAATAAGAATGTTAATTAAATCTATTTTAATTAACCTTATTATTTTGATCACATGTCTGTTCTGCAGGCCCACAAGCCCAGAATTTAATAAGTCATAAACTTTTTTTAAAAAATAGAAAGCACAATAATAATCTTGTTTCGTTTGTTTCTGAACAGAATAGCCCTACAATGGAAGTTCATAACGACTGCAAATCAACTTGTGCAGAGTGTTTACAAAATACTGAGAAATGATTAATTTCAGCTGCAATTTCTAAACACCATACGAGAAAGTACATCCGACTCGACACAACGGAACTTGTTTTTGAGTAAGCATACAAAGGATTGAACTGTCAGGGAATACTTGTTAAAAAAATAAAATTTTCTGCAGCAACATGGGAAGCCCATGCCTATTGAGAGCTGCTTGTGACTGCTGGACATTGCTGTGGGACTCTGAACTAGGGGAACTGGCTTTTAAGTACAGTGGAACCTTGGTTCTCGAACAGCTTAGTTGACAAACAAATCGGCTCCCGAACACCAAAAACCCGGAAGTAAGTGTTCTGGTTTTTGAACACTTTTCGGAAGCCGAACATCCAACACAGCTTCCGCTTGAGTGCAGGAAGCTCCTGCAGCCAATCGGAAGCCGCGCCTTGGTTTTCGAACGGTTTCGGGAATCAAACGGAATCCCAGAACAGATTAAGTTCGAGAACCAGGGTTCCACTGTAAGTAAAGTAAAACCCACAAAACCTTTCAAAAACCGACTTCCCAGAACAAGAATATAGTCAAGAACACCTGGTGAAGAATGCATCAGAAATGACTAGGGCAAGAAGGGCAGGATTTAAACAGAGATGAGTAAGGCATGCGACAGATGTGAAAATCTTACAAATCAGATTTAGAGGTGAACATTCTCTTTTAAAACTCCCTAATGCGACATGAAATGACTCAGTGTTTGCAATTAAAAGCAGCCCCAAAGACTTTAGAACTGAGGGGACCTTTTTCAGCTTGGGTGAAAGCAATGAATACAATTTCACCACAGGGTGTGAGGCTTGGGGCATCTCAAGAGCCAGACAGTGAGGCCTGGATTTGGCCCCCAGGTCTGAGGTTCTCAATCTCTACATCAGAAGAATGGGAAGGCCAGCCAAAAACTAAGGACTACTGAACCCTCATGAAGTATATGAAAGAGAGCTTTCCATTTCACTGGTCTGCAGAGGTGCAACGCGTATAGAATTTATTAACTATAATACAGAGCACATTTTGAATTTTAACATTAACTATACCTTTTCGCAGCATCTTAAAAAGCAGAGACATCACCTTGCCAGCAAAGGTCCGTATAGTTAAAGCTATGGTTTTCCCAGTAGTGATGTATGGAAGTGAGAGCTGGACCATAAAGAAGGCTGATCGCCGAAGAATTGATGCTTTTGAATTATGGTGCTGGAGGAGACTCTTGAGAGTCCCATGGACTGCAAGAAGATCAAATGCATCCATTCTTAAGGAAATTAGCCCTGAGTGCTCCCTGGAAGGACAGATCCTGAAGCTGAGGCTCCAATACTTTGGCCACCTCATGAGAAGAGAAGACTCCCTGGAAAAGACCCTGATGTTGGGAAAGATGGAGGGCACAAGGAGAAGGGGACGACAGAGGACGAGATGGTTGGACAGTGTTCTTGAAGCTACAAACATGAGTCTGACCAAACAGCGGTATGCAGTGGAAGACAGGAGTGCCTGGCGTGCTCTGGTCCATGGGGTCACGAAGAGTCGGACATGACTAAACGACTAAACAACAACATACCTTTTCGAGGTCCTTCAGTCTGAGGTGAGCCTCTGCCTCACTCTTTTTGATAAGGAGAGTGTTCCAGGGAGACCATTCTTGGTATTTATTCCACCTGACCATGACAAGATCATGCAGATCACCCCAGGCACTGATAGCTGACTGAGAACCCCAGAAATTTTCAACCATATAGCGCAGGTCTTGCAGCTGCAATGGAAAAGCAAGTAAGGAGTGGAAAAAGAAGAAATAAAGCTCATTACAAAACTGCCACATTCAAATAGCATTTAAACTCTTATTTGAATCAATAAGGCACAGTTTCTATTATTCTAAGACATGCATGCCTAAAATGCAAGTTTCTAAAAGCTTATTTTTGGATCCCTCTGCAGATGGAAATTCTGTATCCTCTCTTGACAGTTTGCTTAACTATTAACTTGCTATCAGAACTTTTTCTTACAGCTTGCCCCACAGCAAGTCCATGCTTTTTAAAAAGAATAAACAATTCACATTGTCAATCCTTCAACTATATGCACAAAATTAAATTCAAAGCTATAGCAATATGTTGATGAATGAAATAAATCAAGGTACTCTGTCCTTCAAACATGTGAAAGCCTGGATGTTCAGGTTGGATTTGCCAAAGGCTGCTGACTTAATAACTGAAATTGCATATTTGTGCAACAGAATAATAAAGGTAATTTATATACTGGATGATTCTGGAAAGGAAGATGCTCTGCCATAAATGTTTGGAAATCCACTAAGATCAATCAGGAAATGTCCACCAAAATCATTTGCACACTTGTTTAAAATTACAGAGGGCAATTCATCTGAACATCAGGAAAAACTTTCTGACAGTAAGAGGTGTTCAACAGTGGAATGGTCTCCCTAGCGAGGTTGTGGACTTTCCTTCCTTGGAGGTTTTTAAGCAGAGGTTCAATGGCCATCTGTCATGGCCTTCCAACTCAACACTTCTGTGAATCTATGATTCTATTATCTAATAAGTTCTGTGGCTTGGGTAATGGGGTTTCACCCGCCTCCTCAGCCCATGCCCTTCTGAAATGGGCTCAGGGAACTGGGTCAGGAGAACCCTCAGAACACCAACACAGGAGGGGAAATCAAAACGCTTGCCCCAATGGAACGATCACGGTTAGTGTGACGCTGAATTATTTCCTTATGGCATAAGCTAAATTGATGAGAGCAAAAACCTGATGTAAATGGTTAGAGAGTGATGTTAGAAAGATTGCAAAAAGTCTACTGCAGTAAGGTGCTTATAGAACAAATGCGTCCAAATGACTCAAGAAAGTGGGCTAGACAGAGAACAAAAACCTCCAGGTTCACTGGGCAATCTGGGGTTTTTGGGGGGCGGCGAGGGGTTATTTTTCCCATGAGAATCTAAATATGAACATGAATAGTTCTGTATCTGTATGACAAGCATCACAGCAGTGCCAGCAGTGAATGTAATAACTGTCGTGGAAGATGGGAGGAAACATCCATGACTAAATAAAAGAATATCGCTAGAAAATCTAATAATCATAATAATAAGTATTTTTTGCCACCAGCATTGTAAGGCAGTATATAACAGTCCATAGAATAAAATCCCATCTGTTATACACACAGCACAGATCAGAGACTGAAACTTAGGATAGCAGCCTATTTTTAAATCCGTGCCAATTAAAAGAAATCACTCCCGAGTTCTAAACAAAATGACAACTAGGTAAGAGCAGGATGAAATCTAATCCAAGGGACGTATCCTTCTCACTGAAACAAAATCTAGAATGTGAGCTGTTGCTAATATTTTCATCTCTATTACATTCTCCTTGAGTTGCCTGACCTCTGTGCATCATGGCTTAAGAATAACCTCACTGGGACTTTGCTGAACGAAAATGATAACCTGTTTATTGGCTGTCAGCAACAAGTGGGGTGGTCAGAGCAGTGGGGAAGAGCCAATGAATGAAGCCCAGTCTACCCATGTGGCAGAAAAAGGTGGCAGAAACCTGAGCCGGCAGAGTGGACTGAACCAATTCAACACTCCAGGTAGAAGATCGTGTTTTTGAATGTTTCCCTATGTGAAACTTCCTGCAAGGAGAAAACTAGCACAAAGAGAGCAACCTAGACTGCAATGTAACTATCTGACATACCAGATTTCTTACTGGAAGGTGTTCCCCCCCTCTCCCGTACAGTAAGGCAAAGGTAAAGGGACCCCTGACCATTAGGTCCAGTTGTGACCAACTCTGGGGTTGCGGCGCTCATCTCGCTTTACTGGCTGAGGGAGCCAGCGTACAGCTAACAGGTCATGTGGCCAGCATGACTAAGCCGCTTCTGGCGAACCAGAGCAGCGCACGGAAACACCTGTTTACCTTCCTGCCAGAGCGGTACCTATTTATCTACTTGCACTTTGATGTGCTTTCGAACTGCTAGGTTGGCAGGAGCAGGGACCGAGCAACGGGAGCTCACCCCGTCACGGGGATTCGAACTGCTGACCTTCTGATCAGCAAGTCCTAGGCTCTGTGGTTTAATGCACAGCGCCACCCACGTCCCGTACAGTACCCCTGTACAGTAGATGCATTAAAAAAAAGTGCCATTGACACTCAGTCTTATAATGTTCCGTAAAGTCTGCTGCATTGTGTAAAGCTGGCCTCAGTGGTTTTGGGATCCAGAATTGCCAAGTAAAACTGAGATAATAGGACAACAAGAAAGGGGGCTGCAGAAAGAAAGGGAAAACTTCATATTGGCCTGGTAATATGGTACTAATGCAAAGAGAGACTAGAGATGTGAAGGCAAGGGGGGCGGGGATATCAGAATCCCTTCCTTTTCCCTCATTTTTCTCCTGAGGCCTGAAGTGGAGAAACTGAAAACTTGGGTGTAAATTAAAAATTCATCTTAAGAAACATGCTCTCTTGCAGATTATGTTGAGATGCTTTTTAATTTTTTATTTCATTTATGAATCTGCTTCCTGTAAAACATCCCCAAGCAATTTAACCATAAAAACATAAATCAAAACAAAAATCAAGTCCAATACAGATGAGGACTGGGATAAAAATCTTCACTGAAAAGGCTTGTTGTAAAAGGAAACCTAAAAGACGAGCCTGAAATGTACTGCGAGGCTGCTCCAAAATGTAGGTGCCACCACAATAAAGGTTTGCGGTGATAGGAAACTTAACTAGTTCTGTCAGTGCCTGTGCAAACAAGTTTCACTCTCAGACAGCAGCTGAGTGTGGCGTGGCAGAGGAACTGAGCAGTTTGTCAGAGATAAGAGGCAGGTTTTGGCAGCAACAGAGTAAGAAGTAGCACAGGCAAAGTGAAGCATGTCTCATCCACTTCTATAAACCCCCTTCCCTTGCTTACTGTTCACTTTTCTTCTGAGTGGGTGATGCAGACAGAATACAGTGGTACCTCAGAAGTAGAGTGGAATCCGTTCCGGATGTCCGTTCAACTTCCAAAACGTTCGGAAACCAAGGCGCAGTTTCTGATTGGCTGCAGGAAGCTCCTGCAGCCAATCGGAAGCTGTGGAAGCCACATGAGACGTTCAGGTTCCGAAGAACTTCCGGGGATGCAGCGTTCGGGAGCCAAAATGTTTGACTTGCAAGGCGTTCAGAAGCCAAGGTACGACTGTATCATACTGGATTAGGTAGAACATCATAATTAGGTAAGGTAGGAAGCAGCTCAAATTCCAACAGTGGCACTAGATTGCATCCGATTGTGTCCCTCTGCTCATGGAAGGCTCTTTGGTCCAGCTGATGCGTCTGTGAAGTGGGGGAGGAATTATCCATCCCCCTGCTGCCCCCACCCATCCAAAATCTGCTCCAGAGGGTCGAGGGACCCTTTGGATCAGAATGGGACATGGCATGGGGAGATGCAAGAGAAAGGAGGAATTTGTAAAAAAAAAAATTGACCTCTCCCTTCCATGCATGGAAGCCTCCACTGGAAAAAAAGAACATTCTGTAAGGTAAAGGATACAACTGAACACAACCCTGTATTTGTAGCTATTGTTTTAGTAAAACAACAGCAGTTATGCTGTTTTATTTCAGAACTGTTGTTGCTGGCATCCGTCTGTCTCGAGAGACAAGGGAGTGTGACTCCAGGGTGAAGTCAAACTGCTGTGTCGGCACCACCAAAGTGACATCCCTGGGACACAAGCCCAGGCAGCATATATGGAGGTTCTGGGTATATATGGAGGTTCACACCCCCACCCCTCAGCCAAAGGAAAGCAGAGCAATATGCTTGACACAAGCTTGGCTGTAGGAGTTGCCGGAAGGAAGCGTGCCAGGTGCCATCCAATCATCTACGGGACTCTTCTCCAGATTTCTCCCGAAGATATCCCACAAGGCAGTGGAGGTTTAGGGTCAGCATTTTCCTTCTCCTAGATGGGCTATCTTCCCAAGTTGATAAGTCCCATCTGCCCCCCACTTCCCTCTAAAGCACGTGCAGAAACTGCCTTCTTGACTGTTGGACCCACTCTTGGTCTTGTCCACTCAATCCACCGGACTCTGTCTCTGCATACAGTGGAAGTCCCTAACTCACGGAGAGTTTGAGACCCATTGGCTACCGTCACCTGGTTTAGCTGGCCAGTCAAAGCTGTTTCCTGGGGTTTGGCTGATGTTCCTAGGAGCCACAGGTGAGAGCTGAGTGCAGGGTGGGGACCAAAGGTGGGCAAACTGCCCCAGAAGGAGCATGACATGTCCCCACTCAAAAAATCCCTGTTCTAGGACTACATAGAACAATACAATTTTATGTGCTGCTAAGTTGTATTTCTCGTTCTTAAAGTAGCAAAGTAAGATCATATTTGATGAGTATTTTTCTCCAAAATGCCTCTGGAAACAAACACACACACACCATACAAAATCTCCATGACTCAAGATTTCCACAAATGTTCATCTCTGTCTACTCTGTTTGGGTTTAGACTTGGATTTGGTAGCACGCCCACGTGTGGAAGCAAAGGCAAACCTATATGTGAAGCAGAAATAGCACGACTGGTGTCACAAAAAGGTTTGGGAACTGCAAACGGGCCACTGGCAGGAATTGATTTATCATCAAGGCAAGAAACAAAACGAAAAGGAAAGTTTCGTGTAATGTAAAAGCCTCTGTGCTCTGCCACTACTTACAGCCAGCACAGTATAAAACTCCGTTCCATTTTGTGCTGTCTGAAAATATTATCTTTAACATCACTATTCTCTGTCCTCTGCATACCTGTATTATGAAGGCAATCTTAGCACCGTCCTTATAATTCAATTCTGATTCTCGGAGATTTCGGAGCATACGTTTGTATTTCAGGAAGGCTTCCCTCTGGCGAGCCTCATTATCCAGCTTGCAGCACAGACGACAGCGGCCAACAGTGTGTGAACTAGCAGATATGGCAAAATCCGTAGAGGGCAGGTACCTTTTGCAACCAAGGCAAAAGTGGATGTTGTGGTAAAGCCTCATTGGATCAGCTGGAACCTGCAATGAAAACAGATCAGCTAATGAACGATAACAGTACTTTCCACATTCAGTCATTAGCCTGGCCCACAGATCTTGTCCCAAAGTACAGTAGTCGCTGACAACTGTATGCATAGAAACCTTTGAAATTGGAGAAATATATATCTGCAAAACAATTCTGCTGCAGCACAGCATGCGGCCTGTCAAATGCAATCTGTTTCCCCATTATATACAGTAAACCGAGTGATTATGAACATATTTTTGAAGTTTGATATGTGAGGATGGGTTTAAAGGGCTAAATATTCTGCTAAATTATATAAAAACACTTTGAGAAGAATGAAATTGCCCATATGGACTACTAGGGTTGTGTTGTTGAGATGATGCAGAGCAAGAGAGGAAGGCGGAAACACTAAAGGCTTCAGAAACCATTGTTTAGTCATTTATTTTATTTTTATCTCTTTATTCCTTTCTTGTCAATGCAACCTACTACAAAAATTATATAGAATGATCTCCTTTTAATTGCCATAACGATTTTGAAGAAGCAGTAAGTGCACATTTTAGTTATGGTCCTGCTCTATATTCGCCAATAACAAGAAGTGTTTGTTTTGAGGAAATATTTTTCATTTTTCAGTTTTATATGTGTGCCCTTTCACTTTCAGTGCCTTCAACCTTTTACAAAACAGAGAATATCAGCTGCAAAGCTGATAAAACCCACCCTCCAGCTAGCATTCAGTTGCTTTGACAGAAACTTAAAAATACTTTATTTAAAACAGTTTTAAACACACAAATTATCAGATGGTTAGAACGCTATTCTCATGTGTGTTTTGTGCAATAAAGTTAAATAAGAAAGAGAAGCACCCATTTCTTTTCAATGTGGTTTCATGCACTCAAACCTGTCTGGCATTTTCAGTGCCAAATGAGTAGCTCTTCCAGCATACTAAGTAAGTAATTAGTTTGGTTTGTCTGGTTGCCACTAATGTTCTTAAAACTGCTTTAAATGTTATTTCTGAGACTGGCATTCCTGCCAAGGTGTATTAAATCCAAACATAGCTATCCTACAGCCTTGGTCTCTAGATGCAATGACTCAGAAGCCCAAATTTTGGGGGAGAAATAAAGCTGTAGCCAATAACCCTGTTCAACATTTCTCCATTCTAGTTTCATGATGCTGGCTGGGGGAAAATGCCTCTGGCCTAAAACCAATCTGCTTGTATCAGCAGAAAGTTACTACTTGTTCTTCTGACAGATGTCATAATCACCAGAGAATGGTGACATCTCCATCAAAATGACATATAAAAATGAGTGCCATCTGAATGATTTCAGCAAGGCACCTTAAATTTTGTAATCATGTTCATCTTACCTTTTTATGGAACCTGAGATTTCAAGCAAATTAAGTTCAAGCGCAGTAACAATGGCAACACTAACATTTATAGCTCAACATGCTTGAACCATACAGCCTTGGCAGATTATCCTCAAATGATAAAAGACGGAGACTGCGAAAATAATGACTTGACTAAGGCAATTTAATGACTATGTGTCTAAAGTGCAACTTGAGCTTGACTTCCCAGCTCATACTCTTAGCCACTGTTATCAGTTTGTTTTACCGCTTTCCATGTTGATCTCTTCCTATTAACTAGGGGCAAGTTAGCATTCGTTGTCCTGCTGTTTAGAAGCGATACCTGGGTTTCATTCATATACACAGCACAGCCTTCTCAAAACGTCTTCAGTTGAATAATTGAATAAGGAAAAAGAAACCATTCCTCTCTCCATTATGCAGAAATTCAACTGCCTCTGGGTAGACTATGGACTCTTTAGCAAGTAGTTTTACTTAGCTGCATGCCAAGAAACAACTGTAACAGAGAAGAAAAGGGAAAAAATACCTTGAGATGTCTAGCAACCTCTGGATTAAAAAGTGGTGTTTTGATGTACTGAAGAAATAATGTACATATTCTTTGTCTGAGCCCATCTAAGTTACATTCCTTCACTCCCCTCATCATGAGGTCTGCTTCTCTGTCAATCAATTCCACTATCTCATGTGTGAGTTTAGAGTCATGTTCCTGCAAAGGCAAGCAAGATGTTTAGCAAATCACATGCACATCATTTCTTAATTCCTTACACCGATTGCCTGTCAATTATGAGAGAGCAAATGCTCCAAGGCTTCTTAAAGCTTAGCTTTGGGGGAAATGGGAATCGTGTATCCACACACCTATCTCACTGTCTTTAAATAACTGTCTGTCCAGATCAATGTTATGCTATGTTTATATATAGAACGTGTTCACTGACTGGAGTGAATAAGAGCTCTTTCCCCCAATGCAATATCAGGCACAGTCCTGCCCAGACCAGACTGGTACTACAGTGTATGTGTGTGTTTGTGAGAGTGCATGTGTGTGCTTGCTAGCTCTGGGATGGCTCAGTTGGTAGAGCACGAGACTCTTAATTTCAGGGTTGTGGGTTCGAGCCCCATGTTGGGCAAAAGATTCCTGCACTGCAGAGGGTTGCACTAGATGGTGCTTGTGGTCCCTGCCAACTCTACAATTACCATATTTTTTGCTCTATAAGACTCACTTTTTCCCTCCTAAAAAGTAAGGGGAAATGTGTGTGTGTGTGTCTTATGGAGCGAATGCAGGCTGCACAGCTGTCCCAGAAGCCAGAACAGCAAGAGGGATTGCTGCTTTCACTGCGCAGTGATCCCTCTTGCTGTTCTGGCTTCTGAGATTCAGAATATTTTTTTTCTTGTTTTCCTCCTCCAAAAACTAGGTGTGTCTTGTGGTCTGGTGCGTCTTATAGAGCGAAAAATACAGTATATGACTTATTTAACACACCTGTGTTCTATGACTCTATGAGAGTGTGCATGAATAAGGGCTAAAGGTCCCTACACCACACCAGGCTCTTAATGCAAATTGGACAGACATGTGATATTCACTTGTAAATAGCTGAACAGTGTGTGGTACAGTTTGGCTCCGATGCTTCCTGAAATCAAAGGGATTTTCCTTCCTGGCTGTTTGGGATTGAGCTCAGGCATATTTTGAACTGTAAACTGCCTTGGCAAAAAGGGGATATATTAATGCAGCAAATAAATCCTCCTGTACAGGTTTATTCAGAAGTCCCGCTACGTTCAAGTGTGCTTAGGACTTTGGTTTTACACTTCTTAGCTAATGTAAAAGTATCGGTATATAGTGGGCACCCTGGTGTCGAAAGATGAAAGCAGGGGCCCCTTAAGCCCTTGCAAACCATCCGTAATTGACAGTGTACTGTGTGTGATCTCAGTAGGGCTTCTTTAAAAGCTTGAGAGAGCGAGATACCTTCACTGTGTGCTTCAGCGTTAGCAGCACATCCAGCCGTTCATCCTGCGGAAGGTCTTTCATACTAATGCTGCGGTAGATTTCGAGCAACTCCCTGGCCCTCAGTGTGAACTGCGTATCCATCTCGGTAACTTTGCCATCAAATGCTTTCCACTTTTTGGGGGCTGCACACTTGAGAAACATTTTGAATCGCCGAGTTAGAATGGAGAAAGGAATCGAGGACAATGCTTTACAATGTGACCAAAGGAAGCTTATAGAGTCTACAAATCTGACGCCCTGCTAATAAGAACTGCCGCTGTCCTAAGAAATGTGCAACTATCTGAAACGAGACATTTTCCTGTCCATTTTAGTAGATTTGTTGCCAAATTGCGGTTTCCTAACGAACACAAAACCAGATAAACAATAATTAGAAGTGGGGGGAGAGAGAGGTTCTTCATTTCATACACCATAGCTTCCTTGGTAATTTACTGGTTGCTGTCAGAGTACAACTAAAAACCAGTATTATGCCATAATAAACTCTGCTAATGCATGGAGATGAACGAACATCAGGACTGCCACCAACATTCTCAAAATATGGAAACAATTCGTTCATCTTTGAACAATGTAACAACAATAACATCAACAGTTTTATTATTTATTACAACAACTTTATTATTTATAACAACAACAACTTTATTATTTATACCCTGCCCACCTGGCTGGGTTTCTCCAGCCACACTGGGAGTCTGGGAATTCTATGAGTGTGACGATAACTTTATACGGTACCTGCTGAATTTCTGCCTGCCTTACTGCTGTTGAAGCCACAGCCCTTCTTTTAGCAGAAGGGGTTGTGATGCTAGATGAAAGATCCTCCATAAGATAACGGAAGTCAATGGAGAGCAAATAACCATAAGAACACCAGAGCACCCCTGCAGGTTCAGGCCAAAGGCACATCTAAGTCCAGCATCCTGTTCTCACACTGACCAACCAGATGCCTGAAAGCAGAACCTGAGGACAATAATGCTCCTGAGTGTGATTCCCAGAGACTGGTATACAGAGGGATGCTGCCTTCAACGAATAGCCTTATTGTCCATAATTCCCTTTTAAAGCCATTCAAGTTGGTGGCCATCGCCACCTCTTGTGGGAGCCAACTCCACACTTTAGCCATGTGCTGTGTGAAGAGAGAATTTTCTATCTGTCCCAAATATACAGCTTCATTGGATGCCCCCAAGTTTATTGGATGTCCCCAAGTTCTAGTACTGAGCGAGAGAGATAAACTTTTCCCCCATCACAGGGGAGTGAATTGCTCCATCCCCCTGAATATATCACCATTTTTCTAAACCTTTCTAAACCTTTTTCAGCTCTGCAATATCCTTTTTGAGGATAGATTCCTTTTCAGCCAGAAGTTGGGTCCTTTTTCTGTCGCTGTGCAAGCTTGATGATGCCATGCACGGGAAAGGTGAGTTCTCGAGCCCTGCTGGCTTTGGATAAAAAGCCCTTTTCTCGCCCCTTGGACTGACAGTCAGCTCCCTCCAGATTTCAGAATCTGGCTGTCTAGAGTTTGACAAAAATGCCACAAATATTAGCCTCAGACCTATGGCCCAATTTTCATGCTCCTTTTCCAGTCAATGAGATGCCCATCCACACTTACCTCTTGCCATGAGCTTTTTAGCTACAAGTCCATGCTTTCAAGCTCTATGCCAGAGTGCTTCCCCCCTGGCCCCGCTTTCCCCAAGAAAACCCGCTCTTTAACACTGAATCGGAACAAACAGCAATTCTGTGGATTGCCGTTTGCTCCGATTCAGCGGCAAAGAGCAGGTTTTCGTGAGGAAAGCACTGCAGCAAAAGAAAAAGAAGTGCTTGGACACAGAGCTTAAAAAGAGATATGTTAAAACATATATTCACAAGTCACAATACAGCTTTGTCCACTGCCCTGATATCACAGAATGATCATTACAATCCTGAATCCCACATCACTGTCGTGTTGGCTCATCAGATATCCTCAATAGGAACCCAACTGCTGATTTGGCTGGCTAGACATTTTCAATCAATATTTCCCCTCCACAGACACCACTGTGATGGTGATGGCATTGAAATATCCTGTTCTTCTTCAATAAAAGAGTTTTAAAGCATGGACCTATGCCTAGAAATGAGCCCCTTGTCTGTGTGACTAAATCCTCAGCCCAGGGCTAGCCTTTACCTCCCAGCAAAGACCAAGGCTGGCATGAATAACTGAGCAAGGATGGGTGGGTAGGGGGAGATTTCCAATCCTAGCTTGTGGCAATATTCTATCTCTCTTTCCCCTGCCCACTCAAAAAGCTTCAACTGATCCAGATTAGCTCAAGGGCTTGCTCCTTGTTCTCACACTCATAGCAACACAAAGAGCTGTCAGACGGTTGGGTCTATCTAGCTGAGTATTATCCACACTGACTTGCAGTGGGTCTTCAGGGTTTGGGGACATACCTGTACATGCCAGGGACTGGACCAAAGACTTTCTGCATGAAAATCAGGTGCTCTACCAACGAACTACATGTACTCCCAAACAATCTCTCACCTGCCTTCAGCAATCCACCCCTTCTTCCCTGACCATTCAGGTCCTTAAAAAAGGACCTTTAAAAAAACACACTCCAAAGCTGATTACGCTATGTGCTATTCCGAACCCAAGAAGTAATATTCTCAGTTAAGCTCTTCTCTGTACAAAACTCAAATGCTCAGCCAGTTTCCTCTTGGAAGCACAAATCTGTAGAGTGTTAGCATTCATCCATTTTTTCAAGTTATGTAAGCACAAAAAGAGGGAAATAAAAGAAAATAAGAGTTCATAAATGAGAATTTGACAGATTCTTAGCAGGCTTAGTTCTATAATTAAATGAGGGGCTGATAATTGGAACTGACGGGTTGCAGCCAAAACTGATTAAAAAATCCGACAGGAAACAGGCTTGTCTAAATTATGAAGTTCTAAATCTTTCAATTAGAGCTAGCAAACTCCAGCAAAATCGGAAACAGAGGATTGTTGCTCCAGCATAACTAAAGGTTTATTAATTTGTTTTCCCATGCATGCATGATATAACAAATCCTTCATATAGGACCATAAAGCTTAAGTTCTAAGCCTGTATTTTTGTAAGTCGGGTTTTGGTTTTTTTTAAGCCAAAGCTAACAGAGGAGTTTTTTGTTTGAATACACAACTAGTTTTAACTTACTCAGCTAAGCAAGTGTCCTTTTGCTCTCCTAGCTTAAGATTTATTTATTTTTAAACAAACTATAGGCTTGTATCCAACTACGTTCTACTCAGAGTAAAAGGTAAAAAGGTAAAGGACCCCTGGACGGTTAAGTCCAGTCAAAGGCGACTATGGGGTTGCGGCGCTCATCTCGCTTCAGGGCAAGGGAGCTGGCGTTTGTCCACAGACAGCTTTCCAGGTCATGTGGCCAGCATGACTAAACCACTTCTGGCGCAACAGAACACCGTGACGAAAGCTAGAGCACACAGAAACGCCATTCACCTTTCTGCCACAGCGGTACCTATTTCTCTACTTGCACTGGCATGCTTTTGAACTGCTAGGTTGGCAGAAGCTGGGACAGACCAACAGGAGCTAACCCCATTTCAGGGATTCGAACCGCCACCCTTCCGATCGGCAAGCCCAAGAGGCTCGGTGGTTTAGACCACAGTACCACCTGCGTCAGAGTAGACTCGCTTAAATTAATGGACTTAAGTTAGTTATGGCTACTAACCTCAATGGGTCTAATCTCAGTAATTCAAGCATTGGATAGAACCCACAAATAAGAACATAATGGTTTTGCTCAAAAGAGATCCTAGGGTAAGCAGTAGGTGCTTCTCCTCAACTAAGTAAAGGTAAAGGTAAAGGGACCCCTGAGCATTAGGTCCAGTCGTGGCCGACTCTGGGGTTGCGGCGCTCATCTCGCTTTATTGGCCAAGGAAGCTGGCGTACAGCTTCTGGGTCATGTGGCCAGCATGACTAAGCCACTTCTGGTGAACCACAGCAGCGCACAGAAACACCGTTTACCTTCCCGCCGGAGCGGTACCTATTTATCTACTTGCACTTTGACGTGCTTTTTAACTGCTAGGTTGGCAGGAGCAGGGACCGAGCAATGGGAGCTCACCCTGTCGCGGGGATTTGAACTGCCAACCTTCTGATCGGCAAGTCCTAGGCTCTGTGGTTTAACCCACAGCGCCACCCCCGTCCCTTAAGCTAAGTAGAGACCTCCAATTTCTACTAGCTCCTCTGAGGTGAGGAGCCATATGCACTGAACAGCAGTGTGTGAAAAGGTTTCCTTGACCTTCAGAGACAGATTTTCAACAGAAGAGGATGGGATGGGGATGCATAGATGGAAAACCCCAACATGCAGCTGAACTCTGCCCAGAGTTCTTTGGAGACAAGCTACTATTCATTTTAGCTTCTGTTAAATTTAGATAAAAACCTGGAGGTGTAGCCATTTTAATTTATATAGTAAACTAAATGTATAATGTATAACGAAGGGCCTCACTCCATATTTTCATAAGTTATGATAAGAACATATAATTTTCTAAATAAAATTGTGTTCATTCTTTGCCAAAGAACTCAGTGTCCCTTCAAGGCCTTTTATCCATACCCAAATTCTGTTTTCGGGCTTTTTTAGATATATGCTCAAAACTGTTGCAAGAAATTCTGAATCTCCAGTTTTCTCTTGCCAGCTGTCTTCTGCTTTTTTAGTTGGCTGGCTGCAACATGGAAATTACAATAATCCTGTTATCTAAATTGCTTCAGAGAGCAGGTCTATTGTAAACTGCATTCCAGTTGCCACCACATGAAAGCTGCAGAGTGTTGCCAGAGGGGTGGGGTGGGGAATACAACTTGCGCTGGGAGAGACAGGAGGAGATGCAATGAAGAATTGCAGAGAATAAAGACAAACAGGGAAGGAAACAGCAAAACATCTATGAACCAATATTTTGAGTAAATATCTGGTGCTATTAGCAAAGTTGGCCATTTGTTCAGGCAAGTGAGGATGCTATTTAGGACAGGCTCTCAATTGAATAGCTAGTGTAAGAAGGAAGATCAGTTCTCCTACTACTGCCCCAAAGCATTTCATTCCCAGAGTATATACATTTACTAGAGCAGCTGTCAGGATTCGCTCAACTGTCATGGAGATTGAATAGCTTGTGGAGGTAGGGGATTTCTGTATATTAAATTGGCAGAAAGTGGATAACCTACCTTTTTCCTCTATCCAATGACAGCCAAGAGCTCATTTTAAATCCCTTCACATGTAGCTACATTCCTACTATTTGGAGGTAAGGTAAAGGTAAAGGGACCCCTGACCATTAGGTCCAGTCATGGCCGACTCTGGGGTTGTGGTGCTCATCTCTCTTTGTTGACCCGGGAGCCAGCATACAGCTTCCGGGTCATGTGGCCAGCATGACTAAGCCACTTCTGGCGAACCAGAGCAGCGCACGGAAACGCTGTTTACCTTCCCGCCGGAGCGGTACCTATTTATCTACTTGCACTTTGATGTGCTTTCGAACTGCTAGGTTGGCAGGAGCAGGGACCAAACAACGGGAGCTCGCCCCATGGCGGGGATTTGAACCACCAACCTTCTGATCGGCAAGCCCTAGGCTCTGTGGTTTAACCCACAGCGCCACCCGCGTCCCATTTGGAGGTAGGGTGGATATAAAATAAATAAATAAAATTGTAAATTATGATGTTGGCCTTAACGTCTACATCATGCATGCAGCATATCTATTTGACACATTCACATTTGATCCAAATTGGTGACTTCAGTTGGTCTTAAAGACCACAATGGAAAAATTTGTCAACGAAGTCTCTTTGGTACCTAAAGCCCAAGTCATGGTCAGAGGGGACATTTGATTCAAGGAGGTGGGGAGGTCAGAATTCTTTTCAGCAAATTTTATTTCTGCATTGAAACTGAAAATGGTTATCTAAAAGCATCATTCCAAATCAAGTGGCTTTTTTCAAGAAGGAGAAGATCTACAAAAATTCGAAACCAGTATCAGGGAAGTAATTCCCGTGCTTAAGCCAAGAATACTACAATACCAAGCAGAAAGAGTAGAGCCACTTACCTCTTATTTGTCTAGGGCTTGCACAATTAGGGTCATTTTGCTCTTTCCTCCAAACCAAGTAGCTGCCAATCCCTCCCCCTTCTTACTAGTCTTCATTTCCAAAAGCTACTTCCTCTGTCTGCTTCTCTTATCTCTACGAAATATCTCACTGAATTCACTTCTATATTAAATGTGTACCAAGGTCCAGTTGCCAGCCTTGAAGCCCTGTTAAGTAGTTGGTTCATCCCTAATCTCCTAGAAGCAGGCTGGGCCATCAGCTAGGAACATGTGGAAATGCCAGAATCATGAATCACCGCTAAAGCGTAGGGACTGTATATATGCCCACCATGATTTGTGTGACTGTACATGCAGCCCTTTTTTGAGCAGCAGAAACTGTACAAATTTCAGTACATGAAGGCACTAGTTCGTTCAGAGCCTCAATGATAATCCGTCCAGATTGAAAGTCTGCTTTTCACCATATGCACTTCCAGTGGAGTTTGGAACAACAACAACACAACAGCTGAATGGTGGCTGAATTGTTATTATTCTTTACTCTAGTGCTCCACTCCTTCACACTGCTCTTCAATATCCATTTTCCTTCAAAAGGCATTTCCTGAGCCATCATACCTTCACCTACACCTGACATTAAAGGCGAGCAATGAAGTGTTGCTGTACATACTGAATTTTCAAAACCTCCATGTTTATTTCTACTATAGTGGCCGCTAGTGACATCTGGTGGTGGGTAAGTAAACTTAACATATTTATTGGTGGGGGGACGGACCATTCTGACATACGATAAATTGGCCAACTTTGCTTATCCACGACACTATTATCAGGGTTATCTTATTTTATTCAAAAGGAGAGATGAATTAGATATTGCCTACCTTTGACGTCCTATTCTTATTATGTCTAAAATGTATGGTGAAGTATGGTGAAACTACCCTTCTGGTTTGCAAAACCAGAATTATAAGAACAGAGTAGAAATTAAACCCTCCTGTTTTCAGGCCATATTCTGAGTGATGCAGCTGTTCTTTGAAGGATACATCTGCTGGATGAGGCCTGCATCAGTAGAGCACTATGGAGGATAACAACATAAAACCTGAAATCCAGGTATAAAGTCAGTAGTTTGATTGAAAGAGGTTTATGGCCATCTAATTTTTACAGAAACTGACCATTCTACTAAGCCACTGCTCTAAGGTCAAGCCACTACAAGGACCACTTGCACAACACCTTGAAAGGGGCAGGATGGGGGTTGTTCGCTTCTGATGATCAGGGTACCCATAGCAAAGCGGCCCTCCAACTGCTGTTCCATGCACTTATATCACAGCTTAGCACATCACTGCTCAAGCCACTTTAGACAGTCTGCAGTCATGTGGCGATCTTGGACGCACATCCAAACAATCAGATGGATTCTGGTAAAAGCTTTTGCATACCGAATACAGCAGAACAGATCAAGGGGGGAGACGGGTTGCTATTCTTTTCTCTCAGTGTGCGGATAGCAAGATCCACTCAAGTAACTGCAGTATAGCTTTTCTATTCCATGCACTGCTAATATCACTCTGGGCATGCCAATACCACTGACAAGCTGTTCATGGCAAGTTAAAACCTTCCAATGCCTCACCCTGAAGTATCCAAAGTATTCTCCCTGAGACTCAGGCTTGCAGGCGTCTCTCCTCACCAAGGCATGCGAGCATGGAGAAAAGAGTGGACTACGGGATGCTTAAAAGGTGAGGCCTAGGAAGGCTATGCCATCAATTGCCTGGCATGTTGCTGTGCCCAGCACAGCCATACACCCTGCACGGGAGCATCATCAGAAGACAGAGGGACTTGGCATGAGGTGCCACTCTACTCTTCCGTCCATATGAGAGAGCAAGATTGTGACCATAATTAATGAGGGAGGACCTGGCATCACTCAACAGATTTCAAGTCTTTCAAAAACCCCAAAACAACCACTCTTAATAGCTACTCTTCACAAAATCTGGAGTACCACATATCTCCCTGTGATGGCATCGAACTGCTGGATCCTCCAAGACTCTAAGAATGGCCCATCCATGCAAATCTTCTTAGAATGTACATTCAGGGAAGTATGAATAAGACTACCATAATACACTGAGTTCCTTGTGCCTCTAATGTAGCATTAATTGAGGGTTACACAGGGCACGGTACTCATCATCTCCAATGAGACGGCACAATTAAGTAAATTAAGATGTAAGTGGTGGTTTTTCTGTGCTTAGGTGAAAAGAAGCACTCATCAAGTTTTATAGGCGTATATAAAAAGGCTTTTAATAACTGTACCTAATGAGCCAATTTTACTGCCAGACATGCATGAAGCCCACAAATCATATCTTCAACCGGTCAAGTTAATTACTGTGCTTTTCTTCAGCCTGCTGCTACTTTGTAAATGTTAATTCAGGTTTTTGAACTCTGGGTGCGTTCAGTGTTCAGACAGAAATTATCTCACTGACCTTTTCCAAGAAGGACAGGATTGCTTGGTGCGCGTTCTCTTCATATGCGTTTATTTTGTGTCTCCCGATGGTAGCAATCAGCTGGGCCTCTTTTTCTAACAGTCCACAGAGAGCTGCCTTCCGTTCGGCTCCAGTGAGAGTGCTGTTGATATTCTCAAGCTCCTCTTGCCTCCATACTACATCAACAAAAAGACAATATTATTGATTTTTTTTTTCAACTCTTGTTTTCTTGATTTAGCCTTCACATGCTATGAATAGGAAATATGCTAGCCAGGTGCTTAAATCACCGGTGAAAGAGGATTGTGGTTTGTAATTTTAGTACTCTGTTTTTAGGATCATAGGTAGCATGCCTTAGTGTGCTGTTTTCCTGCAACTCTCCAATACCAGCTGGTGTTTTGTACCTATGCATTTGTGCCCACTTTGCTTCTGTCTTTAACATACAGTACAGTGGTACCTTGGAAGCTGAATGCCTTGCCTCCCGAACAAATTGGCTCCCGAACGATCGAAACCCGGAAGTGAGTGTTCCAGTTTTCGAATGATTTTCGGAAGCCGAACAGCCAGCTTTGGTTTTTGAATGGTTCAAAAACTTTGGTTTTTGAATGGTTCCGGGAGTCGAACAGATTCCCGGAATACATTCTCTTCCAAAACCAAGTTACCACTGTACTAGAGATCAGCAAGGATGGAGAAACTATGCAAAAAGGGCATCTGCAGAAAGCTTGCTACACGGTTTGTGTGTGCTTATGAAGCACACTAATTCCTGCAGTTCTTTCACCTGTGGGTCTCATGTCCCCGTATATGAAATGGCAGTGGAAATACACCACAAGTGTAGTCCAATGTCTCGGTCACTGCCAGTACAAGTTGTGTGATATACCCATGCTAAGATCTAGAGAGCAGTTGTCCTTTGCCATTTCAGAATTTCTTTTGGGAGAGAGTTCTCCAATTGTCACTTTGGCACTGAAATGCAAGAAGAGAAGGTCTGATGTACGTACGCACATTTATTCAACAAAAACAGACAAACCCCCTGACATTTTTCAAGGTTCCTACTCAACATAAGAATTAAGCAGATTACATCTTGTATCATTGCATATTGGCATATTGACTGCCACTCACTGAATATATTACACAAACAGCTATTTAAAATACATCAAGTGAGTAAGCTGAAATTTATAAATACTGTATTGTTAAAATAATACGGGCATTCAGTTACAATGTTGTAACTAAAAACCTGCTTCTGTTGAACGCCAGCCTATACAGCATTCCAATGCCTGCTATTACTATATAATAGTATTTTCAATGTGCATTAAAATGAGAACACAGCATTCTATTATGGGAGCATTAGCAAAGGAGACAAATACTTCAAGCAAAACCATAAATTATCCAATTAGGCTTCTGTGCCAAGGTTAATAATCTCCTTAGGAACCGAAGATGTTATTATTCTACATAAGAAACTGCAGCAGTGGGAGACAGAAACACGGGATGTGCATATTTTTAATAGCTCCTAAAGTAGGAACAAGAATGTAATAGTCTCAGTTCTGCAATGCTGTGATCTGTATGATAAACTCTAGCTAAATTCAAGCTACTCAGGTGAAACAGAATTTTTTTTTGGATCAGAAGACTAGATTGTATTTTACTCCTGGCAGTACAGTTCTGCTCTAGCAACAAGAACTAAATTTGGTACCTATATAGACAGCTATATGCATATCCAAATTGAAATCAGTGAGCCTCCTGGTGCTACAAGTGCTTGAGAGATTTATTGGAGCCTTTTTCCCTCCCCAATCAGCATAACAAGATAAAAAGAAGAAAATATGGAAATTCACATAGGTGCATAACAAATATATATATATATATATATATGCTTTCGTAGATTTTCACGGGTACAGGAATGCAGGTTTTGGTGTCCTCGGGTGTCTTCCCGTGTAAAAGTTGGGGTGTCTAGGCGACGTTTCGACGAGGTCTCACTCGTCATCTTCAGGCTGGTGCTTTCGGCTTCTTGTTACTGGAACAGAGCAGGATCTCAGTGTTTGAGTTCCTATAAATACTGTTGAGGAGGTGTGGTGTATAGCCTCCAATGTTCTGGGCAGAGAGGAAGTTCCCAGGCTAGTGTGCCTTTTCTTCTTTTGTTCCTTAATTGCTTGAGGGATATCTTGAGTGATTTCTTGAGTGATATCCTGAGTACCACTTAGGTGGGTCATTAGGTGTGGATTAGTTGCTAAAGCCTTTGTGTCTTGACCTCTTGAACTTTGTGAAGAAGGAACACCACTCAGACCAATAGTCAGCTCCATAGGCTCACCTCTACAAAATCTCGCTAAATTTCTCGCCAAGCAACTTCAGCCCTATGCAGAATCCATCTCTTCACACGTTCCAAACTCCTTCCAGTTCATAGAAACAATAAAGAAGCAAAACCTACATCCCAATGACCTACTTGTGAGCTTCGATGTTGTATCTCTCTTCACACAAGTGCCCATTAATGAAGCCTTGACAGCCATTCAAAACAAATACAATCCCCCCGAATACATCTTGGACCTAACCAACCACTGCCTAACCAACACGTACTTCATCCACAATGGACAAAGATACAAACAGATAGAAGGAGCACCTATGGGATCACCCCTCTCACCGGTCATCGCAAACCTGTACATGGAACACTTTGAAACCAATGCTTTAGACAAGTCAGAACACAAACCCAAACTTTGGCTCAGATATGTTGACGACACCTTTGTAATTTGGCCACACGGGAAGGAAAAACTGGACAGCTTCCTCACACATCTCAACAGCCTACACCCCAAAATACAATTCACTATGGAAATAGAAGCCAACAACCAACTTCCCTTCCTTGACGTCCTAATCTACAAAAAACCTGATGGCTCCCTAGGACACACTATCTACCGGAAAAAAACACACACCAACCGCTACTTACATGCACAATCACACCACCACCCTGCACAAATAAACTCCGTAGCCAAGACTCTCATCTCCAGAACCAAACGCCTGGCTGACAAAGACCACTTGACAACTGAGTTACAGAATCTCTCAAATGTGTTAATTGCCAATGGATACCAGCAAAACAGGGTTACGAAGCTAATCCAAAAAGAAACACCCCCCAAAAACCAAGACACAGAAGAAAACAATGGCATGGCCCTCCTTCCTTATATCAAGGGCACTACAGATAAAATTAGCAAAATCCTCCATAAACACAATATCAAAACAGCCTTTTGCGCCAACCAAAAAATAGCCAATATCCTCAGAAACCCCAAGGATAAAATCCAGTTGGAAAACCAAGGGGTCTATGAAATACCCTGCAAAGTCTGCCCAGCCACGTACATTGGACAAACAAACAGACGAATAAATGCACGTATCGCAGAACACAAGAATGCCGTCAAAAAAGAAGATAAAACTTCCTCTCTTTTCCAACACATGAAAGAAACAGGACACGAAATTAATTTTGCAGATTCCAAATTGCTCTCTAACATGGAACATCACCACAAGAGAATAATCATGGAAGCCATCGAGATAGAGAAACACCCTCACAACATGAACAAGCGTGACGACACATCCCGCTTGCCAGACATCTGGAAATTAGCCCTCCCCACAAAAACTGACACCAGATCCAGAGGCACACAGAACGCCATCACCAATCAACCACACCAGACCCAAACCCAGACCCTCTCCACAGATAAATTACAGACACCATCCAGTAGCCAAACCACGATGGCACCTCCGGATGCTGCACCCCCCTGCAATCCCTACACAGATCTGGCTGGCACAGGCCACAAAACCACAGCTCGCCCCTATACACGAAGCCAAGCCAGAGCACAACAAAGCAGTACAGCCATCTTCTCAGAAAAACTCTTCACAAAGTTCAAGAGGTCAAGACACAAAAGCTTTAGCAACTAATCCACACCTAATGACCCACCTAAGTGGTACTCAGGATATCACTCAAGAAATCACTCAAGATATCCCTCAAGCAATTAAGGAACAAAAGAAGAAAAGGCACACTAGCCTGGGAACTTCCTCTCTGCCCAGAACATTGGAGGCTATACACCACACCTCCTCAACAGTATTTATAGGAACTCAAACACTGAGATCCTGCTCTGTTCCAGTAACAAGAAGCCGAAAGCACCAGCCTGAAGATGACGAGTGAGACCTCGTCGAAACGTCGCCTAGACACCCCAACTTTTACACGGGAAGACACCCGAGGACACCAAAACCTGCATATATATATATATATATATATATATATATATATATGCACGCACCTAAAAGAATATGGAATAAAGTATGGTGATCCCAATGTTTCTCGAGTATTGCTCTTCTTCAGATCAGCTATAGCTATTTTATTATAATACAAAATGAAGGAGATGAACTTTCCTCTCTCCCTTCATTTTGTATTTTCACAGGCTAATAGTTATAGTTGATCCCCGAAGAAGGAATTCTAACAATAAGGCAGGGCAAGTGGGAAGATCATATTTCTTCCATCTTGAAGCAATGAAGAAAGCTCTCCATCAGTCTTAAAGGCATGTGGGTTATCCAAAAGTTCAGTATTCATTACCCTCAACTTACTCTTTCAGGATGTGACCAGAAATGTAAAGCTACTGCCATCTGATAGGAATACTAAGCATGCATCTTTAATTTCTGTCTTTGGGGGAAAGTCTTTAAATGGGGTGCTGAAGTGTACTGGGTTTACAGTGTTCCTCTGATTTTCACTTCGAGCAGAAGGCTCTTGATTTACCATGGACCTGTTTCAGAACCATTTACAACCAAGTAGCCTTGATGCTAATTATGTTACAACACACATAATCCATATAATGTGGTTATTGGTGTATAAAACTCACAAGCCTTTCTTTTTTAAATTACAGCATCTTTTACTTTGCTCTGTAAATGCTTGAGAAGCCTTATGGATCTAGTTCAGTGACTTCTTTACATCATAGCATCACAGAATTTGAAGGGATCTCAAAGGTCATGTAATCCAGCTTCCTGCTGATTCAGGAAATCTACTACGCTCTGCATAAAAAACCCTAATGAAGGAGAGTCCACCACCTTCTAAGGCCATCTGTCTGTTCCACTCATATTGTCAGTAACCTCTTCCTTGCATTAAGCCCCTGTGCTTTTTCTTGAACCAACAGAGCCCTTCCCCATGTAGCAGAAGAAAACAAATCTGCTCCATTTCCTATACAACAGCCCTTTTCATATCTGAAGCTGGTTAGATTGCCTAATAGCTGTCTCTTCTCCAGGCTAGACATGCCCAACACATTTAATCTTTCATCATAGGACTTGGTCTTTAGGCCCATCACCATTTCTGTTTTTCTGTCTGGACGTGTTCTAGTTTGTTGATATCCTCTGCAAACTCTTGTTCCCAGAACTGCACACAATAATTTGTGTGATATCTGACCAAAGCAGAACAGAGTGGTACCATTATTTTTCTCAATCTGAGCATTATACTTCTGTTCACACAGCCTAGAAATCCAGTGGCTTCTTTAGCTGCTGAACTGAACTACTGACTCCTGTTTAGCTTATGATTTGCTAATGCCCTAACGTCCTTTTCACATGTACAAATGGATGTCAAGCCAGGTGCTTCTGATCCTTCCCACCTAAATGTAGAACTTTATACTTATCTCTGTTGAAATTTATTTTGTCAGTTTTCACCTAGTGCTGTCAATTTGCAGACAAAGTCATCTGCAAATTGGATAAACATCTCCATCAAGTCATTTATATTTTTATCTAGGGATCCTTATGGCTTACCTATGTGGGTTACTACATCTGCCCAGTTATTCACGACCATTGTCGTGATTAGAATGACTGATGCCTTATTCACTGGAAGGAATGGAAGTGATTTAGATGGGGTCATGGAGCACTTATTCTCCCAGGCAAATCCCCTGCCCAGCTGAAGCTGCTATTAGCATGGAGGGGGAAAAATCAAACAGGCATCTACAAGTGTTTTCTCCTTAGGGGATAGTAACTGCTTCAGGGGGGTGATCTGCATTGGGGGATCATTCCCTTCCCCCGTCTCCATTGGCTAGACAAAAATCACACATCTCACCTGTGCTTGCTTTTTGAAAAAGATTTGAAGAGCTCTAATTATGGAACTCCCATGCAAGGTCTACTTTGACCTTAAGTCACTGCTATCACCATTAGTTATCTTTCCAACGATATAGGTCATGGGTAGGCAAACTAAGGCCCGGGGGCCGGATCCGGCCCAATCGCCTTCTAAATCCAGCCCGTGGACAGTCCGGGAATCAGAGTGTTTTTACATGAGTAGAATGTGTGCTTTTATTTAAAATGCATCTCTGGGTTATTTGTGGGGCATAGGAATTTGTTCTTTTTTCTTTTTCCCCCCAAAATATAGTCCAGCCCCCCACAAGGTCTGAGGGACTGTGGACCAGCCCCCTGCTGAAAAAGTTTGCTGACCCCTGATATAGGTAGATTCTCGCTGTTATATAGTGTATAGTGGCTCTGTTTTAATGGCCACTTGCTCCCAGTGGGCAGCAGACTTGCCATGTGTTTCTGCTTCAATGCACTGAATCCAGCTTTTGACACACTGCAAGGTGGTTGAGGGATACACGAAGGCAGAATTCAGTGTGTGGTGGCAAAGCACTATTACAATAAAACCTATGAAGAAGCCTTTAGTTAGGCATTTTTTCTTTAGATATTGCTGTACAAGGTATATGGCACGTAACCTGTGCAAAGTTCCCGATAAATCCTTTTCTTATTTGTCTTCACTGAGCCCTGTGAAGTGGGATATTACTCCCATTTAACAGATGGGGGACCAAGAGGAATAAGCAATTTTTCCAAGACCGCCCAAGTGAATCCATGACAAAGCCAAAATGTGAACAAATGTACCAGTTGAACACAACGTCCTCTGGATCACAGAACCAGGTCATCAAGATCGTGCTCTCTACATATTTCTGAAAAGCTCAGGGAAAATACTAATTGAAAAACTGTTATAGAATATTCTCTCAAACATTTTCATTCTAATGAGTAACAACCATTAGTGTATCTCAATCAAATGAGAGGAAGAAAACATCCAGGATATAAAAAAGCAGCACAGAGGAGAGGACTATCAAGATCATGTTTTTATCACTGAATATTTCAGCTTTCTTCTTTTTTATTTGGTTAGCTGCCACCGCTGTTCAAATCAATGCAGCAAAGTCTACACAGTTTTCGAGGACCCACGAGGGGGCAGCCAATGCAAAGAAAAGAAACTGTTCCCTGCTTCCGGAAAATGATTTTTCAGAACAGATTTCTTGGAGCTGGTTTAATTTGCAGCTCTATATGCAAACCAGTTTTCACTTGTTTTGAGAACTGGCGTAGCATAGTGGCTGTGTAAGCCATAAATCATTTGTCTGAATTTTACCTCTGCCATGAAATTAGGTACTTTTAAACCAACATAGGAAGCTGCCTTTTTCAGAGTCAAGCAATTGGCCCATTCAGCTCAGTATTATTCATGAGGATCTAGTGAGTTTCCTGGTCCTAGAAATGTGGGGGATGGAACCTGCAACCTCCCTTATACAAATGCGGTCTTCCACTGAGCTAATGCCCTCCTGCAACTTTCTGTCCTCAACCTCTGGTCCACAACACGGGAATAATAATCAGAGTGACAAACATTCTAGGTAGTACTGGGTAGCCACTCAACATTTGTGTCCACCATTGCCTCAGCATTGGTCCAGTGTGGCTAAAGGACTTCATCTCTCCCTGTGCTCCAGCTCTTAGCTTGGAAAGGTAAAGTGTGAGCTGAGTAAGATTTCCTCCAACCTTCTCTCAAGCATAGAGATGGGAAGGAAATCTTTCAAACACAGCACCAGCTTCAGAAAGGATGAGGAAGCTGCAGGACATCTTGGGTTGTATCCAACGCTAGTCCTACTCAAGAGAAGACCTATTCAAATTAATAAATATTACTAACTTAGGTGCATTAACTGTAACAGGTCTACTCTGAGTTGGACAACCCCTTGTTAACCATTTAGTATTATTTAACGCCTTTCTTGTTTTTAATAGAATGACTCATTTTTGGTATGAAATCAAGCCATACATTTTGCAAGCTGCACCGTGTCACCTAAGTAAAAAGCTCCCATCACTGTAATCAATAGGCATGCCCTTTGCAAACCTCCGAAGGACAGTAAACTCAGTGGATTGCCGTCTCAGCAATTCAGTGCAACAGTGGAAGAATCTGAAAGCAGTTCTACTAGCAAGTTAAACAACGCTTCCTAGAATCACTAAGTTCCCATATGAAGATGAGAAGCAGCCACTGCAGGGAAGCAACCAGTCAACAACAAACAGAAATAGAAGCAAACAACAGGGCAGGACTACACTATTGGCAGACAAGGCAGCGATATGAGGCAACACAATCTGAAGCTGTTCCATCTAAAGCCAGAAGCAGCATATGAGTCAATCAAGGCTTACGCTCAACTTCTTCAGGCAAGGTGTTTTCCTAGCACAAAGTGAGCATGCATTCCAAGAGCTTCTGCAACATGACAGCCTAGCTCAGTTCACACGGGAATTAAAGACACACTCCATCTTCAGCAGCAAACAAACTCTGACTCCTGGAAACCAGCCCACAATTTACATGAAACCTGATGTCTATGCAGACAATGAGTGTCTTGAGTTCATTTCATTAGTTAACATTGGACTCAGCTACACTGGCAAAGAAAAAATGCTTTACAGTCAAACCTCGGTTGTCGAACGTAATCCGTTCCAGAAGCCCATTCGGCTTCTGAAATGTTTGAAAACCGGAGCATTTCCTTCTGGGTTTTTGGCATTCGGGAGCCACATTCCAAAACGGAGGCATTCGGGAGCTGAAGTTTGATTGTACAGTCATACCTTGGATCCCGAACACCTTGGTTCCTGAACGATTGAAACCCAGAAGTGAGTGTTCTGGTTTTCGAACATTCTTTTGGAAGCCAAACATCCGACAGGGCTGCACTTTAGTTTCCGAACATTTTGGAAGTTGAACAGACTTCCGGAATGGTTTTATTGAAAAACTGCATGAGCTATCTCATTTCAACAGTGATTTCATGACAGCCAGTGTGGTTTGGTGTAAAACCTCCCAGAAAAAAATTCCAATGGTTATATCCTGTATCTGACCAAGCAAATTTCAGAATTTAAAAAAATATGCATCTCTTAATTGCAAAAACAAAAAAACACACCATCTCTTACATTCTAAAGCATGATAGAGTAATTCAAAATCATCCTTTGTTCTAGGATTCAGCCTTCGATTATACTCCCTTAGCAGTTTTTCTTCCCTCTCTCTCTGTCTCCTTAGTTCTTCTTGTTCTTCCCATTCCAGTCTCAAACGCAATTCTTCTTTTAGTTTATTTACTAAAGTCTTAGCTAGCCATCGCCGGAAATATGTTTGTATCACAATTACCTGTAGACGGGAGTAGGAGATAGCAGGAAAGAAACAAGCAATATTCTGCTGCATCTGTTATATGTTTTGGCAATTACGAGAAAAATACGTTTCAAATTCGCTAGCTTTCTTAGTAAGTAATTTACAAACCAGAATGTCACATCTTTAAATGAAGCAATAGATGAATTGACCCTTATTATAAAGAGTTCTTTAAAATGTGTAATGCATACATGGTTGTTTAAATTGTGACTATGGGCAGAAATTAAGCTTTGAAATTAAGCTGATCGAACCGATTCTGAGGAAAATACCTCGTAGTACAGATGACACCTAGATCAGACACCTCTTAGCTGACGAAGAGCCCGAAATTAACAGGCCCGTGGCAAAGTACTGTTACATTGCAACAAGAATAAGACGAGCAATGATGTCAACAGCGGAGTTCAAATTGTAAACATCGAAGGAACGATAATAAACAGTAGTGACACCTGAACTGAATTTTTAAAACCTAAAAGTCGAAACCTGGTCATAAATATAAGCACCAATTCTGTGAATTGGCCATATTTCTACTGCTATTTGTAGCACAATACTACTTTTAATGTCATATTTTTTAATAAATTGCTTTCTGGTCACTGACCGTATTAAAGATATTTGATTTGATTTGATTTGATTTGCTTTGAAATGCAACGGCAGACATTATAAACTAATGCTAAACATGTTTAAACACAAGCCCCACAGTGTTCAGCAGAGATCCCTTTCAGAACAGCTGAGCAGCTCTTACAGTTTGTTGCATTATTCTGATTTGTTTGTTCCACAATTTAAGGTGGAAGCCATATAGGAGGCTACTTAGAATGCTTCTAGATTTAGAACAGATGGTTTCTGCAATCTAATGCAGCTCTAGCAGAGCTGAGGAACCTGTGGCATTCTAGACGTTGTTGGACTCCAATTCCCATCAGGCCGAGCAAAAGTGGCCTAGTGGTCTGGGATGATGGAAACTGTAGTTCAGCAACATCTGGAGTGTCACAGATTCCTCATCCCTGAGCTATACAGTGAACGCTAACTAAAATAATGAATGTGTGGAGTGAGAGGGAAGGACGGGGGACTTGCTGGGAAGTCCATATATGCATTGTTGATTTGGGTTTGTTCCTTATCACTGAGGCTAATGAATGCAATGTAAGAAGAGGCCCTGAGCGATAGCGACTTGACTGACAAATATCTCAGCGACACAGATCATGGACAAATCCCATATATTCAACGCAACCATAAAGGTAAAGGGACCCCTGACCATTAGGTCCAGTCGTGACCGTCTCTGGGGTTGCGGTGCTCATCTCGCTTTACTGGCCGAGGGAGCCGGCGTACAGCTTCCGGGTCATGTGGCCAGCATGACTAAGCCACTTCTGGTGAACCAGAGCAGCTCACGGAAACACCGTTTACCTTCCCGCCGGAGCGGTACCTATTTATCTACTTGCACTTTGATGTGCTTTCGAACTGCTAGGTTGGCAGGAGCAGGGACTGAGCAACGGGAGCTCACCCCGTTGCGGGGATTCGAACCGCCGACCTTCTGATCGGCAAGCCGTAGGCTCTGTGGTTTAACCCACAGCGCCACCCACGTCCCAACAACACAACCATATCAGAGCACAAAAAATGATAAATATGAAAAGAAAAAGGTGGGTTTTCATTTCATACGCATCATTATTTGCCCAGGAAGTCATAGATTGTTTTATTCTGATTGCTGTGGTCTTCTGGAATGTCTACTGGTGATTTACAGACCACAATTTAAGAATCACTGAAGTGGGGAGAAATGAGCAAGCTTTCTTCGTTTTTAAACTTTTGACAATTTACAGAATTAACTCTTGCCTTAAACAAGCCTTTATCCTATACTTGCATAGCTGTCAACGTTTCCCTTTTTTTAAGGGATATTCCCTTATTCCGAATAGGATTCCTCACCAGAAAAGGAGAAAGTTGACAGCTATGTACTTGCCTTTATAAGAATTCACTTCTGAGACAAACACTATTCTGCTGTTTGACTATCAAATCCAAAGCTGGTGAAGAATGGATTCAGATACTATTTATACTGAATATGCGTTTCAAAAAAAACAACACATCAGTTATGTGCCTTCTCCATACCAGGATATTGTGAAGAAAGATTATAAATTTGCATCCAGTGCTGCTTTTCTGTTCACGGAACAGACTTCCACTTGCATAACCAATTTCCCCTTCCCTTCCTGACTGCTGCAAGCTCCTCCCCACCCTGAAAATCTGCTCCACAGGCCGGGGGGACCCTCCAAAGAAGATTTGTGCAAGGAAGGAGATGAAGAGAGGGTCCTGTTATGTGAGTGGAACTCCACTTGAAGCACTGTGTGTGACTCATAATGTATTAAGATGAATGTGAGTCCCCTTTAAATGTAAATTTCACTTATCACATTTGTGATTTGCAGTTTAATGTTATAGGTGTCTAATCAATAGGACTTCTCTTCAGGTAAGTGGGTATAGGATTGCAGGGTCTTTTAATCTGCTGGGTTAAAGATGATAATTCAAGGGACTGAGTACTTACTGCCTGAAGTCTTCTTGCATGGTATTCATCAGCTGTCACATACCCTTTTGGTTCTATCAATCTGTCGGTGACATTTGAAATATAGACACCAATTTTGGTCATCTGAGTGGAAGTTGAATTTCTCGTATTTTGCAGCTTTTTCCTCTCAACAACTGTCTAGAAATAAAATTATTCATTTTAATGATCACATAATAGAGGCTAGAAACATTGGACAAATTAAAATGACTACAAAGCACATTTACAAATGGATGAAGAAATAACTTGTATAATTATAGGATTCTAATTTGTTAGAAGCTACTTAGCTTTCCAATTACTTTATGCGATTATTTTCATATTAGTGCTTTATTTTATACTCTGGCAAACATACCTGTGTTGACCTACAGAACTCTTCATAGCCTTTGTCTGGACGTTTTTTGGGGTCTGTCTGTGATCCTGCATTATGATATTCTGTGCCTGTTTCTTTATGTCTATATCCACCCAAAAACGGTTTCTGAAAATTTGGCCTTTTAATTGACACATTTACTTCCTTAAATGTTTCTGCATCTGTTCAGATTAAACAGTATTATTAAATTATACAGAGGATGTTACAGAGTAATTCCTGACCAGAATGAGCTAGAGTGCATGTTTCAACATTGCTGTCTACCTGTTTGCACTTTAAAAGTTATAACATCAGGCATGTAGTATTCCTCTAGGAGTTTAGATGCTTTAAGGGGAAAGTTTTCTTCATCAAGGGAGAACACATCAACTTGTATGGTCCCATAAGGTTTAGCATCAAGATTCCATAGTGTTTCACTATTGTCAGTTATTCGCCCTAAAAGTAAACAGTGATTATTAATATTTCACATCAAATAAAAAGATCAACCTTCTCTTTTTTTAGAAAAGAAAATTAAGGATGGTTTTGGAAATGCAACCAAACTTAGGGAAAGCCTGTGGCAATGCTGTCCCAACTGATATCCCAATCAAAGCCTTTTTCTCCACATCCATCTTCTATCTAGTTCATCTATTATAAAGCAAGAGTTTAACAAAGGAACTACTTATCTTTATGAGAATGACTCAAATTAACATCAAGACAAATTGACATAGTCCAAACAAAAATTGAAAACTAAATAAGACAACAGCAAAATACGAAATCTCTCTAGCATATCACAACTTTTCTGTTGCTGTTGTTCATAAGCAAACCTTGAGCAATACTCACTCTAATTCTCACTAGTGGTTTATACATACCTAGCAACATAATTTGTAAAATATCCAGTGGTATTTTTAAGCGTCCTGCGAAGTACTTCTTCATTTGCTCCACGGTTTGGTTAATGTTAAAAGACTTAGTGAAAACCTGGATAGCAGGATGTAGCATGAATCGAACTGAAAAAACAAAAACAAAACATCTGTGATTGTATTTCATCAACAACAGATTCTAAAAACTGTACTTTTTAGTTAGATGAATTAAGACAAGTTACTGCTGAATTTACCTTTCCTTCTCTTCTGGCCTTGGTAGAATTTTTTTTTTTTTAAATGTAACAGACATGACATGTTATAATCTACTTCTTTTAAATGATTTCAAGATCTGCTATTATAGAATAATAACTATGACACCATTTAAAATAAAAACATACAGAAAAGAGACAATGATATATAATCCTTTAGCTGTTATAATGATCAGAAGCAGCAACAATTTACTCTATGCACACACCAGCAATATGTACCTTGTACCCAAAGTGGTGTCTCTAGATATGAACAAAACTTAATTCCACTTGCACGGGGTGTGGGGGATCCAGCCCACTGAAATCAGTTGGGAAACTGTTGCTCATATGGACAGCTTTTGTACAAATGCTGGAGTACATGTATACAAAAGAATAATTATTTCTCCCACATACAAATCTGACAGTGCAATTCTAAGCATGATTACTGAATATCAAAAGCCACATTTAGGAATGAGCCTAACTGGGTTGAGGTCACCATGTAAGTATTTGTTGCCAAACCCATGGAGGCTTGGCAAGCTCCTGAAACTGACCCTTTTCAGTTGAGGGACCCAAATGGTAGCATTCATTCTCCTACTCTATAGCTTCAGCAAACTGCATCGCAGTGATTTTGCAAGACATGACTCTTCCATGCAGCTTTCGGCATTTTTTTTCTTGTCACTTTTCTGTAAATTGGTGGTTGCTATACAATGTTTAGTTTTTGTTTTTAGATTTATTTGCTGATTTATTTTACTGTCCTCCTTGTACACTGCATTGGGCTCAATTTGTGGGAAAGAAGCATATAAACTGAGGTCCAGTGCCAAGGGCCTTCTGGCAGTTCCCTCACTGCGAGAAGTGAGGTTACAGGGAACCAGGCTGTGGCGCCTGCCCTGTGGCATGCTCTCCCACCAGATGTCAAGGAAATAAACAACTATCTGACTTTTAGAAGACATCTGAAGGCATCCCTGTTTAGGTAAGTTTTTAATGTTTGATGTTTTACGGTGTTTTTAATATACTGTTGGACGCCGCCCAGAGTGGCTGGGGAGGCCTGGCCAGATGGGCGGGGTATAAGTAATAAATTATTATTAATAAAAATAATTTTTATTATTACTAAGGAGCCACTAGCTGGAAGTGATTTTAGTGGACCTAAGCAAGTGACACATTTCAGTCATCAACATTACTAACATCATCTAAACAGTAACAGTTCTTAGTCGTAAAGGCAGCAGCAATATATGGTATCTGACAACTGCCCACCTGTTACAGTAGCTTCTTCGGTACTTGCTTCAGACTCTTCTCTTTCAGATGCTAACGCTTCTGTTAACAAAGCACTTGCAGCATGCATATGTGCTGCAAAATCAGCCGCCCTTTCAGAAAAACTTTCAGCAGCACCAACAGAAACAGCATCAGCAGCAACTGTGATATTAGATGCATCTGTGTCAACTATAGGTGGTTCAATTTTGACACCAAGATCTTGGACCTCTAGAATAGCTTCCTGAAACCCTGGGACCACATCCTGGGATTTTGGATGAGCTTCCTCTTCTTTTTCTATCACGTCCAAACCCTTTGTCAGTCCGTCTGCAGTAGCTGGCTCCTGAACCCTTTCTGCAGCAGCGCCAGGTTCCTCAGCTGCAGGAAGATTCTGGTCCTGTTCCCCAGCAATGCTTGGCCCTTCCACTAATTCCTCCGCAGCGGCTAGTTCCTCAGTGGCAGCCTGTACTGTAGCAGCGGCTAGTTCCTCAGTGGCAGCCGGTTCCTCTGCAGCGGCTGGTTCCTCAGTAGCTGTCCGCTCCTGTTGTGGTTCCCCAGCATCACCCAATTCACGTGTTGCTAATTCTGAGCCTTGTTCCTGCTCCGTAGGCAGGTTTGTTTCATTCTGCTGTGTTGCACCTGTCTGCTCTTGCGTAGTTCCTACAGTCTCGGCACTTTCTTCTGCTTGTTTTGTTTCAGAAGTGTCCTCTAAAACTTGAGTTTCAGCCTCTGCTTCAGCCAGGCCACCTTCCTTTTCTTCTGGATCAGCCATTTTCCTGAAAGGAGAAGTACACCTTTTTAACCTTTACATCAGCTGAAAGCATAATTTACAGGAAAAAGTGAACTAAAAAGTACATTTAGTCCTTTCTCTCAAATAACTGGCTGTGCTTTGTACGACACAACTGCTGGGCGGATGGACCTCATCTTACTAAGCATACACAAACTATAAAAAATTGATGTGCTGTGGGGCCGACTACGTTTACATTCCAGAATGCAACTTTAGAGACTAGTTAAGAGCATATCCCATGGACACTAAATGAACAGCATGCTTTTCTTCTTTGTCCACTTTCAATTCCTACTTTTCTATGCTGAAGGACTTACAAGTAAGAAATCTACATTTTAAAACTTGTCATTGAAATTAGGTTTCTTAACTAGTGAATCTTCTCATTAAAATTAATCTCCCAGCTATCAACATCGGTACATTATGAGGGGGTACATGCAAACTATTTGGACTACACAGAAATGATGGCATTTGGAAAGTTAAGCCTGAATACGGGAGAAAAATGTTGTTTAAGGAGCAGCAGCAAGCAGGAAATCAGCAAGCAGCACCTTTATGTTTTAATTATAAATTTTAATTATTTTTTTATTTTATGATCATCATTTATTAAATCAAATGGCATCACATGTACCACAGCATCTGTGGTGCCCGACGCGCAAAGGAACTACAGCTCCCAGAATGCAACACAAGCTATCCATCATTATTTATGTGAGGCGAGGGAGGGGACAACGAAAACCCACTGCTCAATTAACCCGCTCAAAACCAAACGACTACTTGTCCCGAAGTGCTTTGCGCCACCGCCATGACGGCTTTTAAACGTAGGCCTCGCGCGCAGCATGTCGGGAACTGTAGTAAAGCGCTCAGCCAGCCGTACACGTCATGGCGGCTCCGCCTCAGCTCCCGCTCCTTTCCAGCTTCTCTTATTTATTCTCACGCCGGGTGGCTAATAAGGATAATAATAATGATATTAATGACGGCATTAATAAAGGCGGAGGAGCTTACCTTAGCGCTAGGTCCTCGCGTACGTTCCCCGAAGCGCCTGCTGGATCAGCCCGACCCGCTCCGCCTCCAAGCGGGAACGGAGAGTCGCTGTATCCATAGCAACCGCGGCGCCGCCAACTCTCGCGAGAGGAAGGACTAAGCGTGTCAATCAATGTGTAGCTGAAGGGGACGCATGCGCGACACACTCTTGCGTGCCAGGAGTTTTCCATACAGCGGGGCTGGCGAGGTGGAGGGTGGTGGCGCTTGACTGCTGTGCGGTGCAAGCGGGGCTGTCAGTACCCGCTCCAGGCTGTTATTTTGCGCGCTAGGCAAGGCTTATTACTAGCACACAACCCCAAAAAGAATCGCTGACTTTGATCTTCAAAAACAGATGCCTTGCAGAAAAAAAGCACAAAACCTGAAACTGTTCCATTTATTCTAACTTGCAAGAATAATACTGATGAATTGGAAAGATAAAAATGCAGCTCCCTTCAACGATTGAATTGAACAAATTGCATATAAACGCAGACTTGCCATGGACAAATTCAATTCTTTTTGGAATCCATTCTTACAAATACTGTTAATAGGTTAAGATCTGGTGAAGTACAATCACGATTTTGTAAAGTATTGAGTTTTGGGGTTTTTTCCCCTCCCCTCACTCTTTACTTTCCCTTCTACAGGTGCTGTTTCTCTTTTATTTATGCTCTCACAATGTTTATAGTTATGTACTTTTTAACTTTCAACAAAGATATCTGGGGGGGAAAGGAGTAAGTTATACCACAACCTTTGATTATCTTCCTCAAATACAAAAGAAAATGTTTTAGCACAAAAACATCTTCTGAATTGTGATGTAAAAATTTAAGTCTCTTCAGAGTGTCAAGTTTCGGGTGCACAAAAATCTTGCTTTGCTTGCTGCTGAGCTTTCCCTGCCTTTCAGAGGGTTGGACTAGATGACCCTCAGGACCCTTCCAAATCTACAATTTTGTGAAAAACTAATTCTAATGTATGAATTGCTTTTAAAATGATAAAATGCTTCAACATATATAAGTAAAATATCAGAATTTTTAAAGATATAACAAAAAATAATGGGTATAAAAAGTTGCCCCCTGAGATCTGCATCCCAGACACCTCCCTAGCTGGTCTAATGATAGCACTAGCCCTATGAGAGTTGTTTTCGCAGCTGCACCTCTTGAAAATCCCTCTCCACACTAAAGGCATCACTATCCTCTTTGACACCTGTGTATTTTGTACCTTGGACTAGGTGCATAAAGCTGCATTCTAAACTTTAAAGCACACTGAATTGGAAGTAAAAGCTTTACAGGTCTGAATGATTGCCTGCCTTTATAAACGCTCATTTTGTTTTAAAAGGGGCATAGAAGTACAGTGTCACACTATGGCAGAGTAAGAGTTCACCACAATACAACTTCTGGGAAAGCTACACCACATTTATTCCCTCTATGTCAGGGCTTGCCAAATTGTGGCCCGCGGACCAACAACCGTCCAGTAGCATCACTCAGGTGGTCCCATGCCATGGTGAGCCTGTGTATTTGTGATTGACATGTGATTGACATGTGATGGAACATTAACGATCGAGATTTAACTGTATTTTCATGGTTTCTTTCTTATATTGCCTTTCTTTTCTTTTATTAGTTGGAATTCTATGGAATTCAGTTTAGATTGCTATGGAGAACATGGTAACTGTATAATATTTGATAAGCGAAACAATGTTCAAACATACCAGAAATTAACACAAGAAGTTAGCCACCTTCACAAAAAGAGAGGAAAGGAGCTTGAAGCCAATAAGAAAATTCAAGTTTTAGTCAGAAGGATACAGGCTTTTCATCTTGGTGAAACTTGCAAGAGCATTTGTGTTGCACTGATTTTATGTTTCTTTTTACCATAGTCATCTTCATCCAGTTGTGACCCTTCCTTCTGTATTTAATGTTTACCACACTGTTACACTTGATGCCCTCTTGTGGCTTTTCTTCTAAAACACAGTATTTTTTACAAGATAGCAAATAACTGTGTTTACAGGTGCCTTCTAACACCAAGCATTCTTCAGTCACAGTGATTTGAAGAATTACAATACTTTAAAATATATTTCCAAGCTAGCAGCAATCAGCTTTAAATGTCAGTAAATCATAAAACCAGGGGTGGCTCCTCCATATGTTGTTGGGACTCCAGTTTCTTTCAATCTCAGAAAGCATGGCCAATGGTCAGAACTGATGGGACTTAAAGAACATTTAACGGGCACAGGCTCCCTACCAGTGTCATACAGAGTAGAAGTTTTATTGTTGCATGCACAGGTTTTTGCTATTCCAAGTCTCATCTGTAGCAGCCTCTTGCCGTGGTGGCATCACTTTGGCTGGTAAGATAGGAAGGAGGAAATCTTTGCTGTTTGGGAAGCTGCCAGTTCCCATGCCACAAAATGAACTCACCAAGTCACTTCTGAAAGCTTCCCTTTCTCATCCTACCCAAGCTAGAAAAGAGAACAAGGTCAACTACAGTGGTACCTCGGGTTAAGAACTTACCGTATTTTTTGCTCTATAAGACTCAAATTTTCCCTCCTAAAAAGTAAGGGGAAATGTGTATGTGTCTTATGGAGCGAATGCAGGCTGCGCAGCTATCCCAGGAGCCAGAACAGCAAGAGGGATTGCTGCTTTCACTGTGCAGCGATCCCTCTTGCTGTTCTGGCTTCTGAGATTCAGAATATTTTTTTTCTTGTTTTCCTCCTCCAAAAACTAGGTGCGTCTTGTGGTCTGGTGCGTCTTATAGAGCAAAAAATACGGTAATTCGTTCTGGAGGTCTGTTCTTAACCTGAAACTGTTATTAACCTGAGGTACCACTTTAGCTAATGGGGCCTCCTGCTGCCGCCGCAAGATTTCTGTTCTCATCCTGAAGCAAAGTTCTTAACCCGAGGTACTGTTTCTGGGTTAGCAGAGTCTGTAACCTGAAGCACCTGTAACCTGAACCGTCTGTAACCCGAGGTACCACTGTATTACTTGGGGGGAAAAGGCTAATTAACCAGAGAAAGCAGGCAGCCCTGCTCTGTCAATGGAAACAGCATGGATACTGAGAACTGTTCCTTCCTCCACAGAGATACAAAACGTGGATGGCTCTGGCAAAATCAATCAATACACCAACAGGCAGCAGATGCTTTACCACTAAGCCCTTTCCCTCTTCCTCTGAGAGTGGAGGTAATCCATGGATGACCTCTTCCTCCAATACAGCCTATGTTATTAGCAGCTTGTTCTAGAACCTAATAGTCTTTCTCCTGTGCACATAAGAAGTCCAGTAGGGAACAGCATAGTTCTGTGTGGTTTTTTGCCCTCCCTCTCATTCCACAAGCATGGAGACTCAAAACAGGTACTACACCAAAGCAGTCCAAGGAACAGGAAGCCTGTTCATTTCTTCCAAATGCTCATCTAGCCCATCTGCTTGTTCAAGAATGCACGCGGTTGGAACCCATGCACTGGGTTGTCGGTGGCAGAGTGGGGGAAGAAGGTTCTTATATGCCCTAAACAGATTTCCATACATACAAGTGTCTATAGAATTTAAGATTATAACAGTTAAATTGTTGAGAACCATTCGCACCTGGTGGTAAGTTCACAGTGATCTTCCAACTAATGGGTTGTAATCTACGCTACTCATATTCAGAGAAGATGCACTGAACTAACATACCATTAATTTCAACAGGTCTGCTTTGAGAACAGCTAACTTGGATATATAACCAATAATTATAGCAAACAAATCTGATGAGTAGAATTAAGATATTTTTCATTCATGTCCAGCATACATTTGATTACATATTTTTCACTTCCAAAAGCTACAAATAACATTAACTATATTGGCCATTTCCACTGATCAGACGGAGGTTCTTCAACCAAAGGCTCCCAGGGTCGCCACTGCACCATTTTCCTGGCTAAGCTGAGCTCACTTTCAGCCTGTTAAAAAAAAAAAGAAAATAAATTAAAAACCAGCCTTCCCAAAGTTGCTGCATCTAAGCTAGGCAATGATCCACTAGATCCATTAGATCCACTAATTACATACTAAAATACAGATTTTTGTTGACACTGATTTTTATTAAACAATTTAATTGGTACAGCACTGGAATACATAAACACTGTATATCTTCTGACCAAGTCTTTTGACTGTCAATGCATCAAACAGCAATGCACACAGTAGATAGTCTGGTAAAGCCTGCTTAGAGCTCCGTAATGGGGTAACAGAGAAAACAAAGGGGGGAAGTCAGCACTGTGCTCTTTCAATAGTCCCATCCTCCCAAATATTTCAGATAGCCCAATGGAATGGTCTCTCCTCCCCTCACATGCTGTTTTGGGGGTTTTCCAGGCTCCCCCTCCCCAAGCCCATGGGGGGGGTATACAGGGTGGGGAAATCATTCCCGGTTGTGCTAGCAGGAGTCCTTGCACTGACTCCTGATTGCATGCCTAGTTAGTTGTATGCAGCCCTCAACATTTTTGTAATAAGGGTTTTTGCTACCAATATTTCAAAGAGTACCATAGTTTTGAGGGGCAGTATAGACAAGGTTATGTTAGAAAAGATTCTATCAGTGTAGCAAACTGCTGTAACGCTCATCTTTATGTCAGCCTTATTAGGACATAAGAGGTTAAGCGACTGGCTACATTGCTAGGAAATTCTTTTTTCTATTGAGCAGCAAAATTTAGTTTGCCATGTATAATAACACCATATTTGGTGAGATTCAGTGAGACTTACTTATAAGTAATCAAAGGATTGCATTGTGATTTTTTTTATAGTGACAGTTAACATTTCATATTTTGCTGCAGTAAAGGTTGGTCTCCATACTGACAACAAACTGACTACATTTTCTCTACAGAGAACCCCCCTCCCCCCAAAAAATAATGTCTCACTTTCAGAATTCAGCATCTTAAAACAGATAATTGGATTCCTTTCAAAAAAAATTCAGAAGAGCCTATAAGAAACAGTTGCATATTTGACAAGTACTGTATTTGCTAAATAATTAGATACTTGTGAAGAAGATATTACCTGCAAAATCACTTCTTCTATCTGTCCACCATTGATTTTACTTTCCAGTTTTTGCACATCAGGTTCCTGCAAGTTCAAGAACAAGTGAAAGGCTCAGATGTGCTCTGATGCATGTTCAAACAGTATCTTTCTATATCTCACTCAGAGTAAAAAAATAACCCAATGAGTCTTTTCCAAAAGTGGCATATAGTCTAGAATAGTAGTTCTTTCTCAGAATGTCAAAAGGAATATGAAGTCATAGGTTGCCAGCTGCGTATGTCCACAACCTTTCAATTCAACAAGCAATAAGTAGTTCAGATTACCCTTGTGGAAAAGTTAAGGCTTTTCAAACATCAGATATGATGGGGAAACCCAGCCAGATGGGCAGGGTATAAATAATAAATAAATAATTTAAAAAAATATTGTTGTTGGTATTTTAACCATTCAAGAGTTATCATGGAGGACTAAAATGTATATTTTGATCGGATATTGACAAACTTACTAAAAGACATTAGGTAAGTAGACTATTCCTATTCTGGTCTCCAGAGAACACACAGACAATACAAACCCATACAATACAAAACAGATGCATTGTATAACCTATAATAGTTCTTCTGGGATGAGTACAAGATGAAACTAAAACCAAGGCTGCAATCCTATAAGCCCTGCTGAATGCACTGGAAACATTTGAATGAATGATCCTCAAGGCATCTTACAACAGATTGTAAAAACATATACACTAAACCCACACACCCAGCAGCCCTTAGTTCCTGGCCCAGTGTTTGTGGGAGGGGGAGGGGTTAATGTTTTGTTGCTTCTGTTATAACTATTTATTTGTGCTGTCCTCTTGCATTTTTATTTTGTGAATCACCCTAAGATCTTTTGATGAAGGGTGGTATATAAATCTAATAATGATGATGATGATGCCAAAGTGTGTTTTCCTTCAGCTCTGCAGTCTTGAGAGAAGCAAACTTGCTACTACTCCTTCTCAGGTCAATGGATGATCACCTTGCCATAATACCCTACTTGGAAGGGCGTGTGCAGCCTCCCAGCAGCCCTAGATTTTACAGCTGATAGGAGAGGCTACAGTGGCCTTTCTGTTCAGCTCTCCAGTCCCATGGCAACTAGTGCCAGTTTATGATGCATCTCTATTTGACAGCATTCAAAAAGCAAACCTGGTAAGTGAAGCAAGGGACAATAGGCCATGGAACAATGCAATTTGAGATGCTTAAAATGTATGGTCCCATCACCTCCTGGCATATAGAAAGGGAAGAAATGGAGGCAGTGAGAGATTTTACTTTCTTGGGCTCCATGATCACTGCAGATGGTGACAGCAGTCACAAAATTAAAAGACGCCTGCTTCTTGGGAGAAAAGCAATGACAAACCTAGACAGCATCTTAAAAAGCAGAGACATCACCTTGCCAACAAAGGTCCATATAGATAAAGCTATGGTTTTCCCAGTAGTGATGTATGGAAGTGAGAGCTGGACCATAAAGAAGGCTGATCGCCGAAGAATTGATGCTTTTGAATTATGGTGATGGAGGAGACTCTTGAGAGTCCCATGGACTGCAAGAAGATCAAACCTATCCATTCTTAAGGATATCAGCCCTGAGTACTCACTGGAAGGACAGATCGTAAAGCTGAGGCTCCAATACTTTGGCCACCTCATGAGAAGAGAAGACTCCCCCGGAAAAGAGTCTAATGTTGGGAAAGATGGAGGGCACAAGGAGAAGGGGACGACAGAGCATGAGATGGTTGGACAGTGCTCTCGAAACTACCAGGATGAGTTTGACCAAACTGCAGGAGACAGTGGAAGACAGGAGCGCCTGGCGTGCTCTGGTCCATGGGGTCACGAAGAGTCGGACACGACTAAACGACTAAACAACAACAAAATGTATGACATACTTACTGTTTTTACTATATCAAGCCGCTCATTTACAATGTTCTCCGTATACTTCCTATATGATGCATCTTTGGGCATACTATCCAGAGCAGCAAGGATTTTTGAGTAGAGTACCCGGAGGCGCTGAAAATATCAGATAGCAAACATTTATTTAATGTGAACCATAAAAGTCTATACAGTGAACTAAGAATTGTAATAAAAAGTTCACAGCTTTCTTCAGTAGCAAAGGGAACAATTCTGCAAAACTCTATTAAATCTTAACCACCTCAAATTCAAGATACTGGAGAAATTGCATGTTAAGCTAGTTAGAACATTAAGATTAATTACTTTAATAAAACTAATGCAACATATAAAATGAGCCAACTTAACATTCAGAAGCATGGAAAACTCTAGTTATTGGAAGACTGCTGATTTACTTCTTGGCTGTGTGCACAGTCAAAACAGTTCTTCATATCTCAACTTATTAAGATGAAATATGCTCCTGGTAAGCAATACTTTCCTCATGTTTTCTTCAATTTCAAATAAGCAAATGCTTCATACTTACCTCATGTGGTGCCTCACATACAGCTAGCCCAACTAGTCCAGTGGTCTGCAGAGATTTAAAAATAGATAAGTTTAATAAGTATCCTTAATTAAGGATCGTTTTAAGATGAGTTTTACATTTGCGTGTGTATAAAAATACTGTTTCTGAAGCTCAAAAGATGCTTTTGTTGTTTGGATGCTGCACCAAGCAACACATCTACCACATCATAGAATCACAGAACTGTAGATTCTATGGGTCATCTAGTCCAACCCACTACAATGCAGGAATCTCAATCCATGACACCTGCTTAAAACTAACAAAGAAAAGTCTACAACCTCCCAGAGTCTGTTCCATTGTCAAAGAAGCTCTTACTGTCAGAAAGTTCTCCTCTTTCCCACGCTAAACACACCCACCTCCTTCAAACATTCCTCATGAGGCTGGAATCCCAAGCTGGAAGATCACAGAACTGTAGAGCTGGAAGGGACCACAAGGGTCATCTAATCAAAAACCCATTGCAATGCACGGGTTTCCAGACCCTTGATCATCTTGATCCTTGACACACCCAGGACATTACCCCAAAGCTACTGGAAACTTGAGGCGAGCAGCTTCACTTGCATGGACCAGAGTTTAAAAAAGGATAACTACAGTGCTTTTTTTCTGGGGACACAGGGGTATACATACCCCTAAAACATTTTGTGAATCTAACAGGAGAAGAAATTTTAAAAAAATAAAAAAATGTTTCTTCTCTAGCACGGTGAATCATCAGTTCTGTTGCAGTGGATCGTCAGTTCCATTGCTACCCCCAATGGCAGCCTTTCGTCCATTTACTGTATTTATTTTTCCCGATTTGAACTATAAAGTGGTGATTTTCTTGAGTCAAAATGAGAGTACCCCTAAAATTTTTTTTAGAAAAAAAGCACTGGATAACTACATCAACCCAGCCCTTTTGCCAGGGGAGCTGCCACAAGACACCAAGTGATGAGTCTCTGGTGACATTTATGTCCCTCACATTGGGAAACCCAGCCAGATAGGTGAGGTATAAATAATAAATTATTATTAACGCGCTCAAGGCAGCACGCATAGGGTTCGCCTCATCCTTGGTATCTCCGCAGCCAAGGGGTCAGGCTGCGTCCCCACTGAAGGAGCCACAAGCAGCCTCCCCTCGTCCTATGAAGCGAGCTTTCGCCCTTGGTTAAGCAACCCGTACGAGGGGACCCGCCAGCTGCCGCACGACGCCCGCCCCCGCGACCGACCTCAACCCTCTCACCTTCTTCAGGACTCCGGCCATAGCTACTATATGTCAGCTGCAGCGCGCAAGGGATTCTGGGGCAACAAAAGAAACAACAACAGACCAATCCTGAGAACCTACGGAAGCCGGCGAGGCAGCGAAAGCGACGCGCGTGCGCAAGCCTCCGGCCGTAGGGCAAAGGCAATGCCTCCGAGGGCGGAGGAGCGCACGCCAGCGCTTCTATCACATGACAAGGGCGGGCGGAGCGTACAGGCAATCTCCGCATGAGCATGCGCAAAAGGGCTCTGCGTCGGAGACGTCGCGCAAGGTCGCTTCCGTGTCAGAGGCTTAAGATGTACATCTCCGTATGCCCGTAAGACCAAGCCAGGATGCGCATGCGCAGAGCGAGGATTTTAAAACGGGAAGCGCTTGGCCTTAGTCGCTCCGAGCGGCTATTGGTTGGTTTCCTCCCGCTGATCTCCATATTTCTCCAAGAGGGCGGGGCGTGTTGCGGGAGAGGTTGTTTTGCACCCGAGTGGTTCGTGCTGGGAAGGAGGGTCAACGGTCGCGCGCGCGCAGTTTGAACGATATATTCAGGGCAGTTTTCAAGGCGGAACTCGGCGGAACTCAGTTCCGGCTCCCATCAAGTGGGCGCCATTGGCATTATAAAAGAACGAGGGAGGCGTTCATGTTGAGTTCTGGCACCTCTTTTTCTAGGAAAATAGCACTCTATATAATTTATACATATTTTATATTTATATTTATACATATGCATATATATATTTGTAAATATTTTATATTTACACATATGCATATATATATTTATAAATATTTTATATTTGGGATTTCTAGGGTAAATTCTAGGTAGGTTTAAAACAAAAATTCCCACCAAAAATACAGAGCTGGCACTACCGCCCTACCTTTTCATAGCGGTGGTGGACGGCTGAGGTAGTTTTGAGAAGTGCCTTTGAATATGTTGAAGCGCTGCACAAATTCCTAATTTCTGTTGCTCTCCCTCAGGTTGTTCACACATATTTGGTTCTTCGCGCTCTCTTTTTGCCTCCAGCATGGTCCCCTCGAAGGACCATTGCATTACTTAACTCGTTGCTTTTAGAGGCTGCCTTTCTGCCAAGGTGCCCAAGGCGGTTTGCAATTGCAAAATATTGAAATAATCAAGTAAAATGAAATAAAAGCTGGTTGTGCAAGAGGTCCAGATGGAGCAGACTTAGAGGTTGCTTTTCCTGCCAACTCCACTCTCTTCTTCCTTCCCACAGGGATCGCTGGCTGCTAAGGAAACATTGCCCTTGACAGAAAGAAGACTGACCCCTCCATACACAAACTACCACCACTGCCCCGGTTTAAAGCATACTGCACCTGTTGTACCACATGGCTTGCAATAAACTTAATTTTCTGCATGTGAAGGTGCCGCATGGGTTGGCAATAAGGTGAACATAGTTTATGGTCACCAGATAGCCAGTTGACCCACTGAATATTGATCCAACATAATAAAGTGGCTAAAGAAAAGGGTTGAAATTATGAGTTCTATACCTGTTAAAATCCAAGTTTAGTATAAGGAGCTCACACTAAATTTCATTTCATGATTAGCATTTCCACCGTACCCCATTCATGTTGTTGCCAGCTCAATAATTAAGTGCTTTTACTGGAATGTGGCCTAAGATAGCAATCAAAGGTACAGTTATTTGGGAATAAGTCCCACTGGACTCAGAAAGATGCTTCCAATAAAAACCTCAGATGATTGTGTTTAATCTCCTGTGTTCTGTGTGCACACATGTACAGCTAACACACATCTTATACTTATTTACTTAGAATAATAGAATTGTAGAGTTGGAAGGGACCACGAGCTTCATCTAGTTCAACCCCCTGCAACATGGGGCTCAAACCCACAGCTCTGAGTCTCATGTTCTACCAACAGAGTTATCCCAGCTATCCTGTGATCCCAGCTTTACATGGGAAACATGCATACATAAGTAGGAGAGTGAGAAATTCTGCCCTCCTAGGGCTGTATGAAGTGTTCGATACTCCCATTGTTCTAGGCGCATATTACAACAGGGAATTTCATTAGTGTGAGCAGTTTCTGAGCTCTAGGTGCAGTAGTGCACCTGAGATTTCAGATTAGAACTGCAGAATGGAAGGAAAGAAGGACCTTTTTCTGCCTCCCCACTTCCAGCTATTCTCTGAGGACTGGAGAAGAGACCTTAAGAATATTAGGGGGGTGGGCAGGGGAAGGACTAGACCATGTGAAAAATGAACACAATGTTTTAGCTTGCAGTTCATTCATTTTGAGCTTTGTATTCTTGTTATAAAAACAAGCGTGCCTAGACATTACATTGTTGCACCCATAACTTAGGTTCAAGGTGCCATTTAGCTCCTATCTTTCATATCTCAGTTTCCATAACTGGCTGTCTGAGATCTTTTGGGAGCCCCCTTGCAACCATCTCAGAGCCTTGGGGATTTAAAAGCTTTCCACATTGCATGGCAAGGACCGTTGGGCACTGGCTTCAAGCAGGTAGAGCTGTTGCAGGGGTTCTTCTGGCTTTGCAGGATTTTGCTTAAACGTGATAGCCAGGAGCTGTGTAAGAGGAGAACTACCTGTTTGTAGACACCTGCCATCCTACCAAATGAATTAATAATTACCATCCTATACTGAACTAAACAAGGACATCTTCACAACTATTTAGTAGCCATCACCATAGAAGTATTTTCCTAGCCGCTTTCCGCTCTATTTTTTAAAATTAGCCTAGCAGTTAAAAGGTAAAGGACCCCTGACAGTTAAGTCCAGTCACTAATGACTCTGGGGTTGCAGCGCTCATTTCGCTTTACTGGCCAAGGGAGCCAACGTTTATCCGCAGACAGTTTTTCCAGGTCATGTGGCCAGCATGACTAAGCCGCTTCTGGCAAACCAGAGCAGTGCACGGAAACGCCGTTTACCTTCCCGCCGAAGCGGTACCTATTTATCTACTTGCACTTTGATGTGCTTTCGAACTGCCGGGTTGGCAGGAGCTGGGACCGAGCAACAGGAGCTCATCCCATCGCAGGGATTCGAACTGCCGACCTTCCAATCGGCAAGTCCAAGGCTCAGTGGTTTAGACCACAGCACCACCCGCATCCCTAGCCTAGCAGTTACTGGATTGTATTTGCATTGCTGCACAATGGGCTTGCCAGCATGTTTGGCATTACAGTGCACCCTTTGGATACAAATTTAATTCATTCCAGGGGTCCGTATGCACCCTACAAAATCTGTATCCAGAGGCGCGGCTTCTGCACACACATGCAGCACATTAGAGCGCTTCTGTGCATGCGGCAGAGCGCTTCTGCGCATAGACAAGTGGCAAAACTCGGAAAAATACTTCCGGGTTTGCCGCTTTCACAACCCACAGTTTACGTTACTTGAGAGTACAGTGGTACCTCGGGTTAAGTACTTAATTCGTACCGGAGGTCCGTTCTTAACCTGAAACTGTTCTTAACCTGAAGCATCACTTTAGCTAATGGGGCCTCCTGCTGCCACCGCGCTGCCGGAGCACAATTTCTGTTCTCATCCTGAAGCAAAGTTCTTAACCCGAGGTACTATTTCTGAGTTAGTGGAGTCTGTAACCTGAAGCATATGTAATCTGAAGCATATGTAACCCAAGGGTCTACTGTACTGAAAACAGTATAGCTCTCCCGCATTTTGAAAATCCCACTAATTAGAAGGGGAGGAAGCAATATGAATAGCTATAATATCACAGGAAGAACAGACATAGAGGCCAAAGGAAATTTAGATTCAGGTGCACAGAAAAGGTCTGTCAACGACTGTAAAGAAGCACTGAGCTATCATTTAAACTTCATTGGCCTTTAATTTTGTAGCATGATGCATCACGTTCTATTAAATGTCACTCCCTAACTTACCAGAATCAACATCACCTTGACCCATGTTTTTGGCAGAAAGTCAAGATAGCTTAGAAACTGCCTTCCTGTTCAGAAGGGAAGCAGTACTTCTAGTAACGAACAGATGCTGAGAGGGGAAATGAAATAAACAGATAACAGTAGCTGTCACCATTATGAACTGGTGAGCTTTGTTTGGGCATCTTGCCAAGCGTTGCTGCCAATAGAATTGATGCATTTTCTGTGTGCCTCATAGGCATATGTTAAGATGCTTTCAAATCAAAAGTATACCAGCTCATGGTTGAGGCTATCATAGTTCAGTTCTCTCAAATTCGCTGGACCCCTGTCCATAGCAGTGCTTTTAGAATCTGATATCTAGGTGCGATCCTTGACTACACTTAATGGGAATGTTAATGATCAGTTTCAATGGGATTACAGTGCTAATGTAAGATGACAGCTCATTTGTTTTCTTAAAGTGGTCTGGCTGAGCCAATCAGGTTGCAGATAATCTTATTATACCAGTCAGCCCTCGGATTACTTTTGATGAGCTTTTGGAGCTATCGTGTGTCATACTTTCCTGCAGGCTGGAGACCGCTTGTGTTTCAGCTGGATAAGGTCAGATCTTAATTTAACAACCAACTGTGAACTTAATTTTAGAAACGCCACATGACTTAGCCATTTGCAAGGCCTATACTTGCAGGTTTGAAATTCAGGGCCCAATGAAACAATGGCAAGATTTTGAAAAGGTGAGAAGCTCCCTTTGTCTATAGATTGCCAATTAACCTTATAGTGGTATCTTAAAACTAGGAATAAATCCAGATGTAGATTGTAATTAATTATCTTGCTTTGAATAATCCCAGCCTGCATGCTTATTGTCCTCTTCTTCAGTTTTTGGGAGGAAAGCGAATGGCATTTAGATTGTTTATGTGTTAATCAACTCCAATTTACAGTTTTTATCCACATAATATTAAACAGCTGTCCAGTGTGCTTAATATTAATAAAACTATGGTTGCTAGGGATGTGTGTGAGCATCAAAAATCATTATGGAAAAACACTACTCTTGGAGAACAAAAATATTTAAATATCTTAGAAACTACTGACTTTGAAGTGCTTAGCTTTTAGCTGAATCATAACTTGAGAGTGCACAAGGGAATTAGGCTGCTTATTTCTTTATTTTAAAAGTTTGAAACAAAACAGCAGGTTTTCTGCCAGTTTTCTGTGAGTAGGGCTATCAGTGTGGGTTGCCCTAAGGCACTTTGTACCACTTTGTAAACTGCTTTGCAAACTGTCTGATGAAAAGTAATATATAAACACTTCAAATAAATAAATAAATAAAAATATGGACACAACATAGTGTTGATAGCCAATTATATTCTGGTGACATGATTCAATGGAAGCCAAAAAAGCTAGGGGGTGGTCAGAAGAGATGATTCATCTGAATATTCTCCTTCCCCCATTCTCCATGAAAATTCATATCTGTGTATGAAATAAAACACAGTTTGAGTGTGACAGAGGAGACACAAAGCAGTCTGGGCTCTGCAAGCATGTTAGGGTGTTGGCTGTCTCCCTGAAGATCTGGTGTGTAAGCAAGTGAGCTTTGTCTGTTGGAATGTTTCAGCTGTGCTTTCAACCTGTATATTTGTAAATAAATGCAAATGTTGTTGTTGTTGTTTAGTCGTTTAGTCATGTCCGACTCTTCGTGACCACATGGACCAGAGCACGCCAGGCCCTCCTGTCTTCCACTGCCTCCTGCAGTTTGGTCAAACTCATGCTGGTAGCTTTGAGAACACTGTCCAACCATCTCGTCCTCTGTCATCCCCTTCTCCTTGTGCCTTCCATCTTTCCCAACATCAGGGTCTTTTCCAGGGAGTCTTCTCTTCTCATGAGGTGGCCAAAGTATTGGAGCCTCAGCTTCAGAATCTGTCCTTCCAGTGAGCACTCGGGGCGATTGCCTTCAGAATGGATAGGTTTGATCTTCTTGCAGTCCATGGGACTCTCAAGAGTCTCCTCCAGCACCATAATTCAAAAGCATCAATTCTTTGGCAATCAGCCTTCTTTATGGTCCAGCTCTCACTTCCATACATCACTACTGGGAAAACCATAGCTTTAACTATATGGACCTTTGTTGGCAAGGTGATGTCTCTGCTTTTTAAAATGCAAATATTACAAAGCACCAATAAGCTTCCATTGACTTCCTTCCAAAGGAAACTGCCAGAGCTATGCCACTGGAACCTTATTAATTTCTTAGAATGCAGAACTTTAAAAAAATATGCTTTTATTTATGAATTGTTAACACAATCCATTATGAAACCAGTTCAGATCATTTTACCAGTATATTACCAAGAAGATAAAATTGAATATAGCATTAACATAACACCGTCTTTCACCCTTCTGTGTTTCCTTGAATGTCTAGCACTTTGTCGCAGGTGAGCTTAACCTAATGTGTCTAATTCATGGGATTTTTGAATGTGATCTCTTTTCTCATTGCTCATCTTAACAGGTCATTCTACAATTGCCTGTGTGTGGAGGGAGGATCTCTCAATTGTTTTCTGTCTCTCTTATATATGGAATAAAGCAATACCAGATTTCAGCAAAATCATCAGTCTGTGTGTCTATTCTGTGCTTACATCTGTCTTGCTAGCCTTTTGTAGCCAAAAGTGTCAAGTTATTAGCAGTTTTCCAGTTTGGGGCCACCCCCTAGCAAACAGCCACCAATAAGAAAGCCATCAAGTCCTTTTACAATAAATTGTGATGTTTTTCCACATATGGAGTTAGAAGAGCTAGCTTAGAATCTCACATACGTAATCACTTTAGAATAAAGAACCGAGAAAATTATCAATTCATATTCTGTGCAAATCTTGAACATGAATGCTGAACAGGGAAGCTTTGTGTCTTGCTAGAGAGCCACAGTTGATCAGTTTGGTTGCATAAAATCATTCATTTGGGTGGCCATATGAGTGTTAGTTAAATGTGGAGGTACACTCTAGTGATGAGTGGAAAGTGAAGCCTAAGACTAGTCATTCTTTAACTTTGTTTTTCCCCTACTACTGTCTAGAGTTATGACACTATATTTTCTTATATACCTCTGCTTAACCATTAACCCCACTGTACTTAAACAATTAGAGTGCTTTTCAGCACAAGTCATGCAATATATGACCTCTTGTTTATTTTGTGGCTTGAGAACAGCTCATAAACCCATGCTAAGAAGATGGAAGGAAATGAGGGCGCTGATGAAGATCATCTCACTGGCTATGCTGTTCAGTTTAGCATCCAGGAGTCCCTTGAAAGTGCAAGGAGCCAGCAAACTTCTTCCCCTGATCATGAAGCAAGGTCTGTCAGCAATCTTGCAGCCCAGGTCTGAATGTCTGGCGCCTGAATGTCAATATTTCTCCCCCATATCTCTCCTAATTGGTTTGAACCTCTGACCATTGGGTTACAATCTCTAGTTATTCTGGAAGAGTAAGCTGTAGGATCCTATGGAGTTGTTTATAATTTAAATTTATGGCCTGTTTTCAATGGTTTGACATGGATACTAATAAACCTAAAAGAATATGCAGTCTATTGAAGAGTGATAGCATTCCGTCAGTTCTTACAAAGGCAATCCTTATTTGGTCCAACCCTCTCTAAAAACCAACCACATCTGGCAGGTCTTACAACACTTTTGAAATAGGCGCTGAGAATGCCTCTGCAATCCATTGCCCATAGATAGCCTTAAGAAGGCACCTTTGGTTGGTCTTTGGGATTGCAGTGGGACATATGGGAGGATTAGGAAACATGCTGAGCCCAAGTGCTGAGAAATTAGCAACTCCTTTTCATGCTTCTGCCCTTTTGTGTTGCTCTACATAGATGTAGCTCTAACCAGAACCACTGGTACAATGATTTAGGCTGGGGAAGTAGCAGATACATGCAGTGAGATAGCAGCAAAGACTCCCAAAGCTTGAGATATTATTTCTCTCTTATCTCTTATGTCTCTCCTATCATTTTTTCCACTAGGTTTCTACCAGTCAGCGATCAAAACAGGAAGCTTGTGGCTGCTATAAGAGAAGGTACAAGTACTAAACAACATCACTGTTAAGATGGTTATATTACCATCACTCACTGTTGTGAACGGTGGTGCAATTGGGTAATTGTAGACTCAGAACTTAGTAGTCTAATGGGAGGGAGCTCCTTCAATGGTTATATGTATTACTTCAAACTGGTAAAGCTATGCTGCATCTGGGCACTGTTGTCTACTGAAGTTCTCACCCTGGGCCAGCAGGGGGATACTGTAGATAGTTTTCACTCAGGTCCACATATGCAAATAAGGGATTGAAAGTGACGTTCAGTGATTAGATAGTTACAGAAGGTGGTTACAGTTGCGTTGTAGTGGAGCTCTATATAAGCAGGCTGGCTGAACTCTTCAGTTCTGTTCTGGCCTGTGAATAAACAAGAGCTGTTTGAAGAATTGCTGTGTCGTCTGATATGTTCACCCACAACTTAACAGGCATCCTCCTACTCAACTGAGTTGGGCTGTAGACTTCTACCCCCAAAACAGCATCACTGTATTTTTTGCCAATTAACCCTGACCAAATTACTTAGCTTAAAGTTGTTCAGGTTTTGAAAGATGACTGTTGCTCTTCATGGAGTTAGCCTTTGGGTTTATTTCACACTGGATTATTATTTTTCTTTTGAGGTCGAGTATCTGAGCTTCAAGACTATGTGAAATGCAAATATGCTTTGGATGAGGCTGATGAGAGAGGTTGGTTTCCTTTACATGAAGCTGCTGCTCAGCCAATTCAGCAGATACTTGAAGTAATCTTGGATGGTAAGTTGGCACAGGTTAGCAGAGATGGAAAATATTGTTGTGGAGGTGAAATAGATGTGTGTGTAATTAACAAAAAGAATTGACTGTGTGCCTAGATTCAAAACATGGAGTTTTGCACACTCTCCAGCGGGACAGAGCTCCCAGCAGGGTTTAAAACACTCCGAGAGTTAATGGACTATGAAGAATTGGACAAAATGACAGGAAGGATTTGAAACCTGCGGGACCAGAGATTTACAGAAGATTGGAAGAAGTATATGAATTACTTGAAGAGCAACTATAATCAACAAATTACGCTAGTAGGATTCCAATAAGTTTTGTAAGGAGACATAAACAAAGTGTTACAAAGTAGAAAAAGATAGAGATATTGGTTATGAGTTTGAAATGTAACAGGGAAGATAAGAAATGCATACTAAGATTAGATTGGAAAATTTTCAGACAGGATTGATGGAAGTCAAAAAAATTGAATAAGATGTAAAAGTATGTTTAATTACTGTTGAAAATGATGTTAAAAAACTAATTAAAAAATTATATACAAAAAATAAAATAAAACACTCCGAGAGTTAACCAGCAGCATAGTGTGGAATATAAGTTGTTAAACCCTTTTGGTTATCCCATTTCGTCTGCTTTAAAATGTTTGCCTCCTCTTTCTACACCTATAGCAATGAACAGACCACACACTTCTAAATAAGTTTAAGATGCTTTCCTTACTAAATTCAAAGGTCTGGTTCATGCATTATTCCATGCAGCATCAGGGAGAACACAGGTAGATGCTGTATTTATGATGTTCTATTATGTTCTATCATGTTGTTGTTATTGCTTGTAAGCCACTTTGGGATTCATTTGAATGAAAAGTAGCATAGAAATAAGTCAGATCAAATTTTCTATTACTCTATTTCGCAAAGTTGCCTATGGGACACTCACAAGCAGGATGTGAGAGCAAAAGGTGTCTCCCCATGTTTTCCCTCAGCAACTGTCATTTGGAAGAATGTGGCCTTTAATTCTAGAGTTAGCATATATAGTCATCATGATTAGCAACCATTGATAGCCAATGCGTATTCATTCACAGTTCTGGATTTATACTCTCTAGCTCCCTTCCCTTCATGCAGCATTCTGCTACTCAGGCAAGATCTCATCCAGACACTGTACAGAAGAGCCTGCTTGGGTTAAGATGAAAGCATGTATTAAATACATGCATGTTCTCATAAGACACAAATTAATAAGCAAGCTACAGTGGTACCTCGGGTTACATACTCTTCAGGTTACATACACTTCAGGTTACAGACTCCGCTAACCCAGAAATAGTACCTCAGGTTAAGAACTTTACCTCAGGATGAGAACAGAAATCGCACGGCGGTGGCGCTGTGGCAGCTGGAGGCCCCATTAGCTAAAGTGATGTTTCAGGTTAAGAACAGTTTCAGGTGAAGAACGGACCTCCGGAACAAATTAAGTACTTAACCCGAGGTACCACTGTATTGTTTAATTTTAAAAATATATGTGCATTTTTACAAATGTGGCATTGATACAGGTGTTTGCTTGTTTTTTTAAAAAATAATAAATCTAGCGTCATATAAAGCAATGTGGGAATATAAAACATGCGATGGAGAGACACCGTTGACGTTGGCAGCCAAATCTCGCCATGCAGGGAATGTCAGGACACTGTTGGAAAAGGGGGTCTGGCCCAATACCACTAACCGGAAAGGAGAGACTCCTCTTCTGATTGGTAATTGCTTCATTAATGGCTTGCAGTGTTTGGGCTTGCTGCTAGTTCATGTAGAATCAAAGGCTGGTCACCCTGGAAACTGGACATGCAGATGGAGAATGCCCTCCCCCCCTCCCAGCTTAATGAACACATTTTATGCCACACAATATGAACACTAAAACCAATTACAACAAACACTACCGATACAAACCTAAAAAACAAACAAACCATCTATACAGAAAAAAGACAGGTCTTGCCCCTCTGAAAGAGGCCACAAGTACTTTAAACCCCTCAAATTAACATCAAAAAGCCCAGGTAAGAAGCAGCAGAAAGCTGCTGTTTCTAAGGATGTACATTCCTGCCCCGTATCCCATATCCTGTCTCAGAAGTGGTACAGAAAGAAAGAGGAAGCCCTACTCTGCCCATATTAATTTTGAATATGTTTTATGAAGGGATTGGGGAAAGGGTTAGAGGACCATGAGGGAAATTTTGCAAATATGGATGAATGGTGTGCATCCTTTTTGGAACTATTGCATGTGCATATGTATCGTTGGCCATAAAGTTTATTTTTTTTGTTGCTCTGCTGCAGCCATCATTGGAATACTGCTCCCAAGAGGTTGGTTGGGATCAGATTTTGCCCTCTGACCAAAAGTGATTTCCTGCCTCTGCTATACTCACCTACGTTAGAATAAGTCTCATTGAACTTAGTGGGGTTGCGAGGAGTGCAGAATAAGGACAATATCAAAAATGTTTCATCTCTTCTTTTTGTCCGTTTCAACTTGTAAGCAACAAAACAGGGCTTGTATGAAATGGCTTCCATTCTGATTGAATTCAATTGCACCGTCAATCAGCCATGTGTAAAACGTTGGTCGGCAATGCACGAAGCGGCGAAACAGGGTCGCAATGACATCATTGCTCTGCTGCTGAAGAATGGCGGCAACGTGCACCTAAGAGATGGATTTGGAGTGACTCCTTTAGGCGTAGCTGCTGAATACGGCCACTGTGATGTGCTGGAGCATCTCATTCATAAAGGTGTGTTTGTACTTCAGCAGGTAGCAGTTTATGCTGCAGCAAGGCTCTCTGTTTCTGAGCGCAACTCAAAGTGTAGGTGCTGACCTTTAAAACCCTAAATGGCCTTGGCCCTGTATACCTGAAGGAGTGTCTCCACCCACATTGTTCAGCCCAGACACTGAGATCCAGCTCCAAGGGTCTTCTGGCGGTTCCCTCACTGTGAGAATTGAAGCTACAGGGAACCAGGCAGAGGGCCTTCTCGGCAGTGGCGCCTGCCCTGTGGAATGCCCTCCCATCAGATGTCAAGGAGATTAGTAACTTTATAACCTTTAGAAGACATCTGAAGGCAGCCCTTTATAGAGAAGCCTTTTAATGTGTGATGTTTTATTATGTTTATATATGTTGGAAGCTACCGAGAATGGCCGAGGCAACCAAGTCAGATGGGTGGGGTACTATTGTTATCATCGTCATCATCATCATCTCCTCCAAGGCCTTTAAGAGTTCCTTTTAGGCCACATCTGTCCAGGAAACAAACCTAGGATGGTATCTACCATATGGCATGATTAACTTGCATTCATTGATTTCAATGGGCCTGACTTGGGCTGCCCCTAGTATCACTATACCTCAAATGAACCCTAATAGAAGAAGATTCCTGCTGGATCACACCAGAAGTCCATCTAGTTCAGCATCTTGTTCTCACAGTGGCCAACCACATGCCCATGGGAAGTCCACAAGCAGAACCTAGCCAGGATCTCTGAGTGCATAGCCCAAATCTATTCAAGTCCACTTCTGTGCTTACCCATCCTAAACTCCATTTAGGAACATATGTAGCTTCCTTAGATGAGTCATTGAACTGTCATTCTAAGTAAAGGTAAAGGGGCCCCTGACCATTAGGTCCAGTCACGGACGACTCTGGGGTTGTGGCGCTCATCTCGCTTTATTGGCCGAGGGAGCCGGCGTACAGCTTCCGGGTCACGTGGCCAGCATGACTAAGCCACTTCTGGTGAACCAGAGCAGCGCACGGAAAGGCCGTTTACCTTCCCACCAGATCGGTGCCTATTTATCTATTTGCACTTTGACATGCTTTTGAACTGCTAGGTTGGCAGGAGCTCACCCTGTCGTGGGGATTCAAACTCCCGACCTTCAGATCGGCAAGTCCTAGGCTCTGTGGTTTAACCCACAGCGCCACCCACGTCCCTGTCATTCAATTTAGCCAGAAAAAAAGTTTGGTGTAATGAGATAGAGTGTTGGACAGACTGGGAAGACCTGGGTTCAGTTATTGCCTCAGCCTTGAACATCTTTGTCTTTGGGCATGTCACTGAATTTCCCTCACAGGGTTGTGTCTGAGTTTATAATGGTATAATCTATCTATCTATAATGCATTGACTTTCTTCAAGTAAGAGCAGTATACAAAAAGAATTGGAAAAACCCAACCATAGAAATCTCCTCTTTGTACCACGTTAACTGTTCATAAAATGTCGAGGAGAGAGAAAAGTAATAGTGCTTTGACAATTTGTGACACTGAGATTAAGATGTGGCATCGCACAGGTGTTTAAATATTGCGCTGTATAAGGCAGTACAAGGTCACATAGGCACAAAACCTCATTTCTTTGGTTTTGCTCTCTATACCCGAATCCTCATTATACTCGGGAGCAGTGGACTCTTTCAAGTATTTTGTATTGAAGAACTGTCCCCAACCAACTGTTCCTCAATTAATTTCGATTTGTAGCCTTTCTCATCTGAAAAGACTCCTTGGGGTATTTTAAAAGCAAGCAAGATATAAAATATATATCGTCTTCCTCTGCTCTCAACCTTTAGCTCAGCCTCTAAATTACACCTCAAATTAAAGCTGATTACATTGCTTCTGGTAAAGTTTTAGGACTGGTCCCACCAACCCTCAAGCCTATAAAAAGCTCATCATGGCTGTCATGAACCAGTATGCTGTAGTGGTTAGAATGATGGACTAGGACCTGGGAGACTAGGATTCAAATCTTCTCAGAGCCGTGAAGCTCACTGGGTGACCTTGACCCATATGACTGTCTCAACTTACTTCCTTCTCAACATTGTTGTAAGGATAAAATGGGGAGGGTGAGAACCTTGCATGCCACTATGAACTCTCTGTAGGAAAGGTGGTATATAAATAAAAATGTAATTTTAATGCAGCTCTTAGGCCAAAATGAAAATATAACCCAAACATCGTTGATGAACCATTTCTCCCTTAATTAACTATTACATACTATTCTTTTTGCAACTGTCTGGTTTTAACCTGGGCTGGCTTGCATGTTTTCCTTTTTGATTCCCAGTGTTGTTGAGTTTGAATTCCATTTCAGTCCTAATAATTGCTGTAATTGTAAATCATCTAGACACATGTAGTGAAATAGTAAACTAGAAGACACAAATGAGCAATTGCCAAGTTTGATGTGCCAATTCGATCACAGAGTACCTTGATAACAAACATTTATTTTTGTTTATGGTTGATTTTTCTGCCTGCAACAGAGAATCACAACAATATTTTTATTTCCCTGGCACACCACAAAGGCATTTAAGTTTTTAGCTTATATAAAATTGGAAGAGTTGCAGTCATTCCATTCCACGCATACCGATAACAATTACAAATAAATCACTCTCTGAGATGTATGGGTCAGCATAGAAGTGGTGGTCAAATCCTGCAAAAAAAATGTGCTCACCTTAAAACGAAAGTGATTGTCACTTAAAGAAGAACATATCTCTTTAAGCTCTTCAAATGTTCTGTTCTACTCTGAGGCCATTTTGGAATTCAGAAAATAATAAACAGGAGAAGAAATTGCTGCCCTTTTTAATGCGAGTATTTACTTAATATTGTTTTGAATTAAATGGTTGGTTTGTCTTCCTCCGCTAGGTGGCGATGTTTATGCTACAGCTGATGATGGCTCATCGATATTGTTTGAAGCAGCTGGAGGTGGCAATCCAGACTGCATAACTTTGCTGTTGGAATATGGGGGAGACGGTAATTTGCCTAATAAGGCAGGGCAGCTCCCTATACACAGAGCAGCGTACGAGGGGCATTATTTGTGAGTATTTTTCCTTTCACTCTCCTGGCTCAAATATATTTGGGTGAAAAAGAATAGAAATGTTTTCGTTTTGGATTTTAGTTGTACAGTACTTCGGTACGTATGTGCCACTACCAATGTACATGACACCATAGCAATATAATATAAGCCAAAGAAGGTGCCAGGGTCCTGCCCAAATGAGCTTGAAGTCTGCGGCTGCATCCCTATGCACATTTACCTGGGAAATAAGCCCCAGTGAACAGGGGGCTTCTATTTTAAGAAAACTATTCTACGTAAAGAGACGTGGGTGGTGCTGTGGGTTAAATCACAGAGCCTAGGACTTGCTGATCAGAAGGTCAGCGGTTCAAATCCCCACGACGGGGCGCTCCTGTTGTTTGGTTCCTGTTCCTGCCAACCTAGCAGTTCAAAAACACGTCAAAAGTGCAAGTAGATAAATAGGTACCACTCCGGCGGGAAGGTAAACGGCGTTTCCGTGCACTGCTCTGGTTTGCCAGAAAGCAGTTTAGTCATGCTGGCCACATGACCCGGAAGCTGTACGCTGGCTCCCTTGGCCAATAAAGCGAGATGAGCGCCGCAAACCCAGAGTCGTCTGTGACTGGACCTAATGGTCTGGGGTCCCTTTACCTTATTCTAAGTAAACATGCATAGAAACAAGACTTTCTTCAGCTGGAGCTCACTGGAGCTCAGTTCTGGCACCTCTCAGGTGGGCACCATTGCCATTCTAAGAGAAGAAGGGAGACAGTCATGGTGGGTTCCAGCACATCTTTTCTATATAAAACAATAGCCCTGCATAGAACTCACTGAAAATCACTTGCTTTTCTTTAATAAGATGTGTTTCCTGGCCTATCTCAGGTTGGTTACAGTGTACTCCTATTGTACTTTATTCCCACCGCTTTGCAAAATAGGCTTAGACTGAGATACACTGTGCTAACTTTCTCAAGGCCACCGGATACAAGTAGATACAGTACATAACAAGATATGAACTTGGTGTGCCTCAACGCTTTTGAGAATTATTGTGCTCTCTTTATAAATTTACCTCCCCCCTCCCCATTTAAAAAAATCAAATTTTCTAGAGGAGCCTTGGTCACAAGCTGCCCAACCTTGCTTACCCTCCATTTCTCCAATGAAAATAGGGACATCCTAAGGAAAAGTTGGGACGCGGGTCGCGCTGTGGGTTAAACCACAGACCCTAGGACTTGCCGATCAGAAGGTTGGCGGTTTGAATCCTCATGATGGGGCGAGCTCCCGTTGTTCGGTCCCTGCTCCTGCCAACCTGGCAGTTCGAAAGCACGTCAAAGTGCAAGTAGATAAATAGATACCGCTCTGGCGGTATCTATTTATCTACTTAGATACCGTGCGCTGCTCTGCTTCACCAGAAGCGGCTTAGTCATGCTGGCCACATGACCCAGAAGCTGTACACCAGCTGCCTCAGCCAATAAAGTGAGATGAGTGCCGCCACCCCAGAGTCAGTCACAACTAGACCTAATGGTCGGGGGTCCCTTTACCTTTACCTTTAAGGAAAAGCTGGACATTCTAGGATCAAATCAGAAATCGGGATGACTTCTATAAATCCTATACTGTCCCTGGAAAATAGGGACACTTGGAGGGTCTGACCTTGTATTAATAAAGCATGTAGAAATTTGCAGTGCTATTGGAAAGGTGTGGGCACAACTATCTCCAGTCACAGATGACTAGCACTACCACATCAGTCATGCATTGGTATTGTTATCTACACAGAGTTTCCAAATGCAGTAAATGTCTCTTTTCAGACCAGAGCACTTTTTCAGTACAACAGTGAACCTCTGCCACGGTGAATATTATGTAGGTTAGACACCCATTTCATAGATCAGGGGTCAGCAAACTTTTTCAGCAGGGGGCCAGTCCACTGCCCCTCAGGCCTTGTGGGGGGCCGGACTATATTTTGAGAGAAAAAAATGAATGAATTCCTTTGCTCCAGAAATAATCCAGAGATGCATTTTAAATAAAAGCACACATTCTACTCATATAAAAACACCAGGCAGGCTCCACAGATAGCCCAGAGATGCATTTTAAATAAAAGGGACACATTCTACTCATGTAAAAACATGCTGATTCCCGGACCGTCCGCGGGCCGGATTTAGAAGGCGATTGGGCCAAATCTGGCCCCTGGGCCTTAGTTTGCCTACCCATGTCATAGATTAAGTGAAAACCAACAATTTGTGTGTGTGTGGTAGACCACTGGGTCTGTCCAGTCTTGTTCTGTTTGCTCCAGGTAGCAGCAAAAGTCCAAACCTCAGGTAAATGTGTTTTCCTACCTTGAGACCTTTTCAAGTGGAAATGCTAGAACTGAACTTTACGACCTCAGTGAGCTCCAGGTCCTGTACGTATAATTATACCTTTAACACGGATAGCGGACTTTAGTTCTCAGAACATACTATAAAGCCCACAACTGAAAAAGTAGCAAAATAATAGTGTATACAACACCTCGTTCCAGCACTGAAACAACGGTTGCTTTCCTGATGGCAGAAAAAGTGTGGCATCCTGTTGTGTTTTTCAGATTCCCCGTTAAATTCATTTTCTCCCCTTAGGGCCCTGAAATTCCTAATTCCCGTGACATCCCAAACTGCAATCCGGAAAAGCGGACAGAGTCCCATTCACTCGGCGGCAGATGGCCAAAATCCACAGTGCCTGGAACTCCTCCTTGAAAATGGTTTTGATGTCAACGCCACCCTGGCAGAGCACATTTCTAAAAGTTACGACGACGAAAGGAAAACGGCTCTTTACTTTGCTGTTTCCAACAACGACATTCTGTCCACCGAAGTGTTACTGGAGGCTGGCGCAGACCCAAACAAAGACCCTCTCAACTGCCTCCTCGTGGCCGTGAGAGCTGGCAACCACGAAATCGTCAGGCTGCTTCTTTCCTACGGAGCAAACGTCAACTGCTACTTTAACCTTGTGAATGACACCCATTTCCCCAGCGCTATTCAGTACGCCTTGAATGACGAGGTGATGCTAAGGCTGCTGCTGAATCATGGATACCTTGTGGATCTCTGTTTTGACTGCATGCATGGGGACATTTTTGGAAATTCTTTCGTATGGTCAACTCCGGAGGAAGAGGTGTTACCAGGATGGACATCTTGTGTCATTAAAGATAATCCAGTAAGCACCTTCCAGGATTTTCCATTCTGCTCTGTACTACTCTTAATTGAAGGGACGCGGGTGGCGCTGTGGGGTAACCACAGAGCCTAGGACTTGCTGATCAGTTGCTGATCAGAAGGTCAGCGGTTCGAATCCCCGCGACGGGGTGAGCTCCCGTTGCTCGGTCCCTGCTCTTGCCAACCTAGCAGTTCGATAGCACGTCAAAGTGCAAGTAGATAAATAGGTACCGCTCTGGCGGGAAGGTAAACTGCGTTTCCGTGCGCTGCTCTGGTTCGCCAGAAGCGGCTTAGTCATGCTGGCCACATGACCCGGAAGCTGTACACCAGCTCCCTCGGCCATTAAAGCGAGATGAGCGCCGCAACCCCAGAGTCCGTCATGACTGGACCTAATGGTCAGGGGTCCCTTTACTTTTACCTTACTCTTAATTAACATTTTAAATCTAGGGTTTTATATTGGCTACTGTTATAGTTAAGATTGTAAGCATTTCACTATTACTAGAGTGCCTGCTTCCAATGGAAAATGGAGCAAAGGGGATAGATTTTTATGAATAATCACCCCTTTCTCTATTTTTAGCCATGATAACAAAGTCCAAGTATAGAGTGAGGCTGATGCTGCTAGCTAAGAGCTATTGTAGGAAGAAAATGTTGGCACGTGTTTTGTGTTCTTTCCTCAGCTGATAAGGATGCTTAGGGATGCGTACATAACACCGGCCCATTGGTCTAGCTTTCTAAAATCACTTAGGCTAGAGTACGTAAATTCAAACCAGCTGATTTAGTGACGCTGACTGCATAGGAACCTGATCTTATCACCCATTGGTAAAAGGAATACTCCATGAACAAATGATATACATTCAAATGGCGCATGGGGCTAGGAAGAACTTTTGCTGGAACATCACCAATATTATGTGCAATGCTATGTGGGCAACAAAGCTATCCCAGACACAAAATAGCTGAAATGAAAAATAATATTAAGGTGGTACCAGTGGAAGCCGGAAGAGACCACTGGTCGTTCCAGTACTTGGTATCCTAGTTGCCTCTTGGGTGCTAGGTGCAAAGAGGTCTGTCCTATGTTTGGCTGACCTTATATTAGTTCCTAGATTAAGGGAAAGATATATGAACAAGTGATAGATCTGTTTACCTCTGCCATCTTTTCTTGTCATAAGAAATCAACATTACTACAACAGTGCTGTGCAGCTAAAGAAAATCTTATTAATCTTGTTAATCAGTATGAAAGGCAATACTAGTTTAACAGCTTTGTGGATTGGGTTGCTCACAGGGCAAACACAAACAGATGTCAAATAATGTATCTGTTTTCATTTCAGAATGTAGCATCCCAATATCTCTCAAAGACACGCAGAATAGTAGAAGTTAAAGATGGCATTTTTATCTTTTAAGAATTCTCTGTGTATCTGAAGAAGTGCGCATGCACACGGAAGCTCATACCCAGAACAAACTTAGTTGGTATCTAAGGTGCTACTGGATTTTATTTTTTTATTTTTTATTTATTTCGACTGCTTCAGACCAACACGGCTACCTACCTGAATCTAGAATTCTCTTCAATCTCTTAAAGCAAAGTGCCATAGTTCTTGAATTATTGCATTGTATTTTATCATAATATATTTGTGATTTCTGCACAGTTTTATTGCAAGGACATATACCTTGGGAGATTTAAAAAATAACGCTGGATATATTTCGTTTCAGTTCTGTGACTTTATCACCGTTCCTTGGATGAAACATTTAGTAGGACCCATCGTTCGTATTTTGATAGATTACATGGATTATGTTCCGCTTTGCACAAAACTTAAGTTTGTCCTGGAGACCCAGAAAGAATGGGCAGAGATCCAGCAGATATTAGGTAAATGTGCAGTCCTGGCTTGGAAATATGCATGCTGTTGAATTCTGTAAATAATAGCTGGACCACATTTTTCGTAGATCCAAAAGTGTGTATTTTGGGTCACTTGAATACGTTCTCTCAGTAGCCCCATTTATTTCCGAGGGATTATATATCCCCTGATTTTAAGCATTTTTACTTAGAATAAAGAGGATTTACTTCCATATAAATGTGTTAAGAATCAGGAGAATAGCGGAGGGAAGTCTAGTAATACTCTGCCCAGCAAAAAAAGATAAGAACCCAGATGGAGGGATGTGTGGGATTGTCAGAGTGGATGTAGCAAGGGAGAGAGCTTGCTTTGTAACCCCTGATGTGGAAAAGAAAAGAAATACTATGGGTTGCATTCAGCATAGTGCTAAGGTACGCATTCCATCAGTGCAGGGGTTTCTCCTTCCACAACAGAATGATCTCCACCTGCGATTTCCCTAAAACCTTGAGCAGATCTGGGACAATGCAGGGCGAATGAGGGGGATGAGTCGGGTGGGAATCCCAGTGCACTAGTGGTAATCCATATGTGAATGCGGTTTAAATTGAATATTGCCCTTTAGAAACTCTATTGGTAAAGGCAGTGAGCCACAAGAAAAGCTTGCTTTCTTCCTAGTGGTCCAGCGATAAAACTGCTGGCATGTTTGCAAAGCTAAGCAGGGTCCGGTATGGTTTCAGATCGGATGGGAGACTGCGTGTTGATATATACCTGCATTGCAGAGGGTTGAACTAGGTGACAAACCCCCCTTTCCAGCTCTATGCTTCACCTGACCTGCATAATCATTAGTTTTTATAGCATCATGCATGAATGGGCAAGGTATTAAGCAGAGTTGCTAAGCCGTATGCCATAAGCCATTATGTCATAGCAGCACATAAGAAATGGGTATTAGTGGCAAAAACAGCAGTATTTATTAATTTTATTTATTTAGAGAATTTGCACCCCACTCTTCAGCCAAAAAAGGGCTCCCAGAGTGGCTTACATTTCAATCAGTTAAAACAAGACAGTCCCTGCCTGCATTGCTCATCGTCTTAAAGAAAAACAACACACAAGAGGAAAGGGACAAGGAGGGCAGAGGAAAAATATACTGTACATATTGTTAAATAGACGTATTTTTTAGGTTGTGCTGGCATCGTATTTGCTATGTGGTATGCTAGTTGTTTGTAGTGAACTGTTTCCCCTCCCCATGCCTCTTAGATAGTCACTCAGTTCATGGGACATATTTTCCATTGCATTCCCCTCTTTTGTTTCATTTTCGTCTTCCAGAGAATCCTCGCCCGCTAAAGCATTTGTGCCGCCTGAAAATCCGTAAATGTATGGGATTGGAGGGGACACAGAAGCCGCGGTCCATGAACAGGCTTCCCGTTCCGCCACTTCTTAAAGCCTATATCCTCTACAAAGAGTATGATCTTTATGGGAGGGACCTACATTTGCCGTGATTTGCAGAATCCAGACATTAACACATTTACTTGGAAGTTAAATTTGGAGTAACCATAAGGGTGCCAGAACGGTGAACTATGGCTTTGGATCCAGAAGAGACCTTCGGCTTTCTTGCATGTTGTGTGAGGCAAGTGAAACTAAATTCAACTATGTTCTTCAAAAACATGAGAGCTGCTGTCACGTGTTAATCCCTTATAGCACTGTGTGAACTCTTGCACAAACTCCACAAACTTAGTTTCACTCGTGGTTCCTTGGCACCAACATTCCTTCCTTCCCCCTCTCCCCTCCCCCACGAAGCCATATAAATTTGTGCTCTTCCTGTGATACAAATAACTGCCTCTCTCAATACATATTGCAATTAAATTCTGTACATTTTCACATGTCCATCCTACAACGCAGTTATATTTTCTTTCCTTTTTTAAAAATGAAAATAAAAATTGAACCTGACCTTTGGACTCCACTCTAGATCTAAGCATTAATACATCTAACACTTGGTACCCAAACCAGAAATAAAACACAAAAGAAAACAGCAACATTCAGGCATGATCTGTACCCATGATTCTTGGGTCTAGCAGGATACTGGAAGTCTCCCTTCTTACGATCTTCACATGGAATCCCTTTGGACCTAGCTTTGCCACTTCTGTGAACACCTCACTATAAAATGTTCAGTTCTTAAACAAGGCAATTACAGCATCCAAAGGAAAAAGGGAGAAACACGGCATTTAATGTAGAAAACTAAATAGTGATCCAGCTATTTGACTGATAACAGTTCACTATTTTTATGCGAATGCACAATGAGTCGCTATTGACGGGCGAGATGCAAATAATTTGCTGTTAAATGTCATTTGAGTCCTTTATCAAAAAAGATCCAAGGCAGCTTATAAGAAAAAAAGGATATACAAAATGCAAGAAAAACAGCAAGTTATCCATATAATACGAAAGCTGATCACCCCATAAAAATTGACAGAACTGGCCCTGGTACAAAAACCAACAACTGGGAATTAATAAAGCAGCCCATTTCAATCTAGATGTTGGATATATCTGGAGTATCCGTGTTGAGGCATACAAAGCATGCCTGATGTGTTTTATTTTAGTCCCCTCCAATTTGAATGTGCTTAAATTATCCCTGTTGACAGCGCCAGTAGCAAGCTAGCTGAATGATACGCCTATGAGGCATGTGGCCATAATCTCTTGCTGACTTGTGCCTATTTTGGAGGAAGAGAGACACGGTATGGCTATGGTACAAGACCAAAGTACTAGGCCCCAAGGTTGTTGGAGGCAAACACTGAATTATTTGTGTGTTGCGGGGTGGGGGTAAACTTAAGGGAAACAGAGAGTGTCAAACGAGAAGTTAGAAGAGATGAAGGACAGGCATACAATACCACATAGATCCCTGGATGGAATAAGTGAAAGCATACCCTCCAGCATTTCTCCAGTGAAAATAGGGACATCCGATTAATCATCATCATCATCATTATTATTATTATTATTATTATTATTTCTGCACTGCGCATCTGACTGGATTGTCCCAGCCACTCTGGGCGGCTTTCAACATATGTAAAAACATAATAAAGTTATACAGGGGTGCCTTCAGATGTTTTCTAAAGGTTGTATAGTTACTTATATCCTTGGCTCAGGCTGTCACATAACTCCATACCCTCCCAACATTTATCCAATGAAAATAAGGACGTCCTCAGGAAAACAGGGATGGGTGGCACTGTGGTCTAAACCACAGAGCCTAGGGCTTGACGATCAGAAGGTTGGCAGTTCGAATCCCTGCAACGGGGTGAGCTCCTGTTGCTTGGTCCCTCCTCCTGCCAACCTAGCAGTTCGAAAGCACGTCAAAGTGCAAGTAGATAAATAGGTACCGCTCCGGCGGGAAGGTAAACAGCGTTTCCGTGCGCTTCTCTTGTTCGCCAGAAGCGGCTTAGTCATGCTGGCCACATGACCCGGAAGCTGTCTGCAGACAAACGTCGGCTTCCTTGGCCAGTAAAGCGAGATGAGCGCCACAACCCCAGAGTCATCCGCGACTGGACCTAACGGTCAGGGGTACCTTTACCTTTACCTTTAAGGAAAACAGGGACATTCCAGGATCAAATCAGAAACCGGGGCAGCTTCTATAAATCCGGGACTGTCCCTGGAAAGTAAGGTAAAGGTAAAGGGGCCCCTGACCATTAGGTCCAGTCGTGGCCGACTCTGGGGTTGCGGCGCTCATCGCGCTTTATAGGGACACTTAAAAGGTCTGATTGTTTTTACTTTATGCAAAGCCTGCTTTCTGACTAAGGATCTGCCATGCTGCTTTTGGCCATCTTCTTCAGTTGCCAAAATTGCAAAGGAGGGGAGTCCCCGCAGACTCACAGGATCAGCCTCTCTTAGTGCACAACTGTGTTTCTGGGGTTGTGAGCGAAAGATTGCGCCACTAAGTGCCTTGGCATGAAAAGTCATATAATTACAGCATCCTGCTTCCACACCCAAAAGTTACATTATAGAAACGAGTAATTAGTGTTTGCCAGGAAAATAGGTCAGTAGGAGGGGGCTGTGTGAATGTGAACAATACACATTCAAGTCAAGTGAGAATTATTTGGGTATTTCTTCTTTAAATAACACCCTAGCATGTTCTTAGGGTGGGAATTTTGGCATCACACAGAAGTATTCAGCAATAATACAGGGAACCACCCACTAGGTTTCTTCTGCTGTGCATTATCAGGCAAGAGCCTTTAAAATGAATTGTGATTTCACAGTAACAGAGTCATGATACAGAGATGGAGGATGCAGCCCATCAGATATTGTTTGACTCCTGCCCCCATCACTGCTGTCCATTGGCCATGCTAGTTGGGGCTGGTGGGTGTGGGAATTCAACAAGTCCCATCTCTGCTTTAATAGATTACTCCCATCATGTGCATTTTAGAGCATTATACGTAAAACCATGCAAAATATCAGAAAGTGTTCTAGGGCAAAAATAAATAGATGGATAAAATCTCAGTGGCCAGAAAGGCGATAGTTTAAAAATGTTAAATCAATCTGCAGGTAGTACAGTGGTACCTCAGGTTACATACATTTCCGATTACATACGCTTCAGGTTAAAGACTCCGCTAACCTAGAAATAGTGCTTCAGGTTAAGAACTTTGCTTCAGGATAAGAACAGAAATCGTGCTCCGGCGGCGCGGCGGCAGCAGGAGGCCCCATTAGCTAAAGTGGTGCTTCAGGTTAAGAACAGTTTCAGGTTAAGAACGGACCTCCGGAATGAATTAAGTACTTAACCTGAGGTACCACTGTACTATACATTTCTTTGCATAAAGTTTTTATATTGTGTGCCTATTTAAATACCGTCTTTTAAAAATTAACATTTTAATTTGTTCTAATTACAAGGTGGATTAAAAATTAAGCATGGTGACAAAATAGTGCCTGGCCAAAAAAGCAGTAATAAGGTTATGCTGGTAAAGATAGGTTCACTGGCATAAAATATCACTGCACTCAACAAAGCCACACCTTTTTTAAAAATAAAATAAAAGAATACAGTAAAGTGTATTTTAAGGTGACCTACAGCTGTAGAGATAATTGCTATTGTTCTGTTATTTTCAAAACGTTGGATTTTATGCAATCCAAGATAAGTTGAAAGGAACAAAAAATAAAGGAGGGCAATGATTTGAAAACAACATCATGTAGATGCCCTATAAAAAGCGAGTGAGCAAAGCAAACTGAGTTTAGGGAGAAAGACAATATAGTGAGAGTGTTTGATTAAGGCATTTTGATACCTGAGGCAGAAAATCCAAATTGTGACCCTCTTCAGCGAGGGTAAATATATACAGTGGTACCTTGGTTCTCAAACTTAATCTGCTCCTAGAGTCCGTTCAACTCCCGAAACTGTTCAAAAACCAAGGCAGAGCTTCCAATTGGCTGCAGAAGCTTCCTGCAGCTACAGAAGTTGTGTCACACGTTCGGCTTCTGAAAAACATTCACAAACCCAGAACACTAACTTCTGGCTTTGCGACATTCGGGAGCTGATTTGTTCGGGAGCCAAGCCTTTCGAGTACCAAGGTACCACTGTACATGAAAATACAATGGTACCTCGGGTTACAAACACTTCAGGTTACAGATTCTGCTAACCCAGAAATAGTACCTCGGGTTAAGAACTTTGCTTCAGGATGAGAACAGAAATCACGCGGTGGTGGTGCGGCAGCAGCGGGAGGCCCCATTAGCTAAAGTGGCACCTCAGGTTAAGAAGTTTCAGGTTAAGAACAAACCTCCAGAACGAATTAAGTTCTTAACCCAAGGTACCACTGTATACATAACATTGAATAAACCAATTTGCTGCCCTGTCACGGTATTTTGTCATCTGCTGCTTGAATTAGCCCGTGTCAAATGGTGGGCTTGCCCTAGCTTGAACTTTGCGTCCAGTGCTAGACACTTTGAAGAGGCCAAGTCTGCACGGGAAATGTTTCGCTCATGTCTTACTGTAGAATCACAGAATTGTAGAGTTGGGAGGGTCATCTAGGCCACCCCCCCCCATGCAGGAATCTCAACTATAGCATCCATGACAGATGGCTATCCAATTTCTGCCTTAAAAACCACCAAGGAAGGAGAACCCACACCTACCGAAGGAGACTGTTTCTGCCTTGCTCTATCACTCCCTGATAGAATGAAAAAGAACATGATTTCCACCTTGACTTCATGTTTACAATACCATCAGGGCAGATAACCTGAACAACAGAGCCATTTGGCAAAAACACTCAGCTGAAAAGTTATGCCTTCACATGCCTTCAGCAATATGTTTTGCCTGGCGTTGCTGCCCTGATACCACTGTTAAATGTAGGGGATGACTCATCGTTCTCAAGGACAATACAGTATGCCCAGTTTTCAAATCTGTCTGTCCGTCAGCCACGCTTAGATGTCTGAAAGTCTCGACCTCTCTCACCCTTTTCAGCCTCCCCCCCATTAAAGAAACAGCTTTGTAACACAGGTTTACATGCAGCGACGTTAGAGAGGCTTCGTTTCCCAAAAACGGATCGCCGTAGTACCTGCGTGATAAGACACAAGGTGTTTACGTAGCTGCACAAGTCAAGCTGACACAGGTTGAATGTGAGAGGCACGTGGAACCTTTCACACCTTCCGCCATGGCACTATTTGTCACTGCAGTGGCTTATGTGGGGGCTCAGGTGGCAGCACACAACTGTTAGGGCTTCAGGGATTGCGTGTCGAGACCCCGCAGCCACCCCCTCGTTGGGAAATAACTCACACAAGGACAGAGATATTAGGTTTATGTTATTGGGCAAATTTTGGCCACAACTTTATTGAATTACAGAACGTGAGCGGTATTGGCTTAGGCATTGATTGGACCTGACTATATCTGACTCCTGCCCATTGTGCAGGAAGTCCAGTAAGGGTAAGCCACTGGTAGGGGGAGCCCTGTTGATGCAAACCAACTCAAGCTCCCCCTGGTGTTCCCATCGGGGTCGTGTCAAGGCCTTAGCCCCCCAGCCGGGCTTCGGACTAGATCAACACCCCCAGATTCCTTTAACGGAATACCCTTAAGCATGGAGGGGCAGGTGATGGCCATACCTCCCACACACACAAGGTCACACACACAAGGTCCAACAATGCCTAACCGCAACCCTAACAAGGTTGTGACAATTGCTACGAGGTAGGCAAAAACCAAGTGGTCCACACGGTCCACCGCAACTCCTCCCCACTGGGAAGTGGAGCGGATTTGGGGGATGTGAGATATGGTTTGGGGGAGTTGCAGGAAAAAATGAAAGGTGAGCAAGGTGTGCTGGGAGAGGCAGAAAGCTGTGTCCCTTTGCATATTTTCCAACATTCCTCAGATGAAAATAGGGACATTTCTCAGTCCCCCGTAACTGACCTTCCTTGACTCTCCCTGTTTCTGCTCCTCTCCTTTGCAGAACATTTCCTATCAGAAGAAGTGCAAGTGTCACTACCCTTCACCAATGAGACAGGACAGTTAAGTCCAGTCGAAGGTGACTCTGGGGTTGCGGCGCTTATCTCGCTTTCAGGCCGAGGGAGCCGGCGTTTGTCCGCAGACAGCTTTCCGGGTCATGTGGCCAGCATGACTAAGCCGCTTCTGGAGCAACGGGACACCGTGATGGAAACCAGAGCGCACGGAAACGCCGTTTACCTTCCCGCCATATTTGTCTATTTGCACTGGCACGCTTTCGAACTGCTAGGTTGGCAGGAGCTGGGACAAAACAACAGGAGCTCACCCCGTCATGGGGATTCAAACCGCCGACCTTCTGATAGGCAAACCCAAGAGGCTCAGTGGTTTAGACCACAGTGCCACCCATGCCCCTACCAGTGAAACATAGCACACACACACCCTCCACCGTCTTGAGTAAACCCCTTAATCCCAATTTAATTTTATTCCTTGGTAGATTTACAAAAAGTACACACATTTAATTTTAGAAAGGAGCAAAATTAGATGCAGACGCACAAATCATGCTATTTTAATTAAAAAACATCACAACTCCTTGCGCTTCACTCTGCTGCCCCTTCCTTCCCTCCTAGGGCAGCCCTGCCCTCTGCCTGTCCCTCAGACCTGGCAATTCACACAGGGCTGGGCCGCAGACTCTCCTTGTGTCACAGTCCAGTTTACGGGCGATCGAAGTCTTGGCTGAGGACGTCGGGACCAGGGGCAAGATGGCGGGGTGGGAGCAGGAACAAGAGTCCAGAAGCCAGGGGTCCGAGGGTCAGGAAGCAGGGAGTCACGAAGTCTAGGGTCCGAGGGTCAAGAAGCAAGGAGTCAAGAAGCCGAGGTCCGAGGATCAGGAAGCAAGAAGCAAAACACAGCAAGGCAGGAAACGTGTTGCTGTGGCAAAGAGCCGAAGGGAAATGCTGACCTCATATCCCTTCCCGGCTCTTGCCACCAGGTGCTGTGAGTTAGCAAACGGCCTCACCTGTGCGGCCATGCCTTGCCTCTTCAGAACAAACTTAGGAAGGCCCCAGTCCTGTGAAGCACTACTGGTCACAAGGGCCTGGCTCCTGCATGCACCCCTGACACCTCGCCCACTCTCCAGCAGCTGCTATGAGATGCCCAAGGGAGGAGGCTGGCAGCAGTGGCCATGGAGAGGCAACAGGGTGCTCCCTCGCAGCCCTCCTTAGGGTCCAGGGTCTGAGTTCAATGGTAAAAGAAAACAACATAGACAAGGGTGTGTAGCTGTCAGGGCTTCAGGAATTCTATTCCTTCCCGTTGGCAGTAAGAAGCAGAGAAACAAGATAAGTCCTTTTTAATGAGTTTATTCATTCATAACAGAGAGAGAGACAAAAGAACACTGTCTACCCTAATCATGGCATTGCTCAAAACTGGCCTCCTCCTCCCTCCTTCCTTAGCAGCAGTATCTGCCCTTACGGTGACTACTCATGGTCAAATGTCTGATTTCGTTCCTGCACTCTTAACGAACACTGAGTTCTGGGAGAAGGGGGATCAGAAAGACTCTCCAGTGGCAACACGTCAACTGGCTGGACTGCCATAATTCCCCTCCTCTTCTAACACTTCTCAACTCTTCTGTTCATCTATCTATAAGCTTTGACTTCCCTCAAACCCCTGCTGTAAATCAACACTGCGTTCCTCTTCTCCTGCAGCGTCAGGAGAGGGGGTGGTGATCTCCACCATTCCTCCTCCTCTTTCTCGCGCTCTTGAGTCCAATCCCTGACAGTAGCGCTCTGATCAACTAAATCCAGGCATTCTGAAGGTGGAAAACACAAGCAGCTGCTCCAGAAATCTATCCTGCTGCATTGATAGAATCGGTGGAATTAAATGGCAAGTGTGTGATCACCTACAAGAGTGGTATTTTGTGTTTGCACGAAGCTAGGGCTGTGTTCTGGGACTTCTACAGAGAGTTCCTGGGGTAAGGAAATGCACAATGCCCTGATCCTTTCAGCATCCAGAGGCAGACCATGACTCCTTATGTTTATATTAGGTCTGCCCAATCCAGAAGCTTCAAGGCAGAATGCAATATATTTTAATATATTAAGAATATATGTGTGCTACCCTGGCAACTCACCTCTAGGATTGTAGTACCTCTTGAGATGCTCAACAGAATTCATTTGAAAAGATACTGCTTACAAAGTAATTTTCTTGATTTCTAGGGCATAGCTTTTCTCAGGTAACATACCAAAGAGAAAAGTTTTTACTTGAGGAACTGTATTGAGAATCCATGCTAACTAGCTTTTCCAGCCTAAAACCTGCCATTTCAAAAACACCATCTATGAAAGACATAGTGTCAATGAGTGTCATTTCCTAAACCTTTGGCTTAGCCAACATGGTTGTCTTCAGATGTTGGATCTCAACTCCCAGCAGCCCCTGCTGGCAGGACTGATAGGAACTGTAGTCCAGCAACTTCGGGTTGGTTGGTCTCTGTCTATGTCTCTCTCTCTCTCTCTCTCTCTCTCTCTCTCTCTCACACACACACACACACACACACACGGTGAATTATTTTGATAATAGAACATGGTGTCAATACTTAACAGTTGCTAACACAAAAGTAGCTGAAATTTGAAAAACGGTAGCTGACATGACAAATCTATTTACCTTCACATGCATCTATTCACAGTCCAGTTCCACTTCTGCCTTAGGGAGTAATCAAACCCCAGCTTCCAATCGACAGGGCTTTACAAAGCAGTGGTGCTACTGCCAATTTTTGCTGCCCTGCTATACATGGAGATGACACAGCAATTTGGTCTGGATTGGCCTTGATGCTGCGGTAGGACTGGTTATGGGTCAAATAGATCCCAGGTTGACTCAGCCCATGCCCACCATGAAACATGGTCTACTGCTCTGGCAGCACTTCCACCTGACCACATATTTAACAGGTGGAATAGGAAGTTCTGCACCTGCGGATTGAAGCCCTAATTCATTAATGGGGGCCTGCAGGAGAATGGCTTAGCTGGTGGAGACACATTCACCCAACACACACACCCCTACCCCTGCCAATCTGTGATTTATTTATTTGTTGGTCCTCTCAAAATACATATTTAAATACTCATTTAAATGTGTCCTTCCTCTCAAAATATGTATTTAATGATGCCTTTGGCATGCCGAAAACCACCTCAGAACATCAAAACACCTCAGAACCACCTCAGGACAGGTAGATATTAGTTCAAGAGGAACGGATCGGATTGTTTTGAATAGGAATTCGCAAAGACCAAATTCCTCAAACATCCCCACAAAATGGCCTATGTAATTATGGCACTTTTTGCTTTCTGGGATATTAGGGGGCAATATCAAAATCTGAGACTAATAGGGTTTTGGTTTCGCCCTCATACCTTGAGAAATCCTTGGGATAATAAAGCTAATATTATAGCTAGGTTCAAGGTTTTGTTTTGTTTTTAATTGAAAAGGTTTCATTTTGGTCCTCCTTATCTAATTATTTAAAACATGAAGAACATGTCCGGCACAGTCCCCAATCTTGGGAATGTGTATCCTGGCTTTGTTACATTCCTGGAGATAACAAATCTCCAGCCTGACAAAGTTACAGCTTCTTCTCCTGCCGACCTCCCTCCTAAAAACCATGAATATAAGGGGTGCTTTTCTGAACAGCTGTGAAAATAATTTGTGCCCCTTTGGAAGGACACTAATCCTACAGAAGTCAAATGTTCTTTATTCATCCACTCTCTGTTGTGGAGTCAACACAAGGTCTATGCAAGCGTCCTTGTTTTCTTTCCTACCATCCTCCTGGCCACAAAGTATGTCGATGAATATACATTTCCCTTGTATCATGCTACGCTAAATATGGTCATGGTCAGTATGTCAATAATCCCTGTGTTTAAGAGACGACCAGACACTGGTGTTGGGACATTCCTTCTGTTCGACTCTCTTGCTGTCTGACGTCTGATGCTTAAAACAGAGCATGCTTTCATCCTTCCGCACATTGTCGCAATCCCCTAGGAACACTTTTTAAAGGGTGCCGCAGCCACTCGGGGGAAACAGTTGCTGGCCAAATCAGATACAGACGCCTCGATTCAAGCTTTTCGTGAATGCCGCATTGAAGTTTCAGATTTGCACCAGCCTAACGACAGAAGGGACCATGTCTACCTTTGGCTACAGGCGAGAGCTTAGTAAATACGAGGAGCTAGATGAAGATGAGCTCCTGGCTTCTCTGACCGATGAGGAGCTGAAGGAGTTGGAGAGAGAGCTGGAGGACATTGAGCCTGACCGAAACCTTCCGGTGGGACACAGGCAAAAAAGTCTCACGGAGAAAACGCCAACGGGAACTTTCAGCCGGGAGGCACTAATGGCCTATTGGGAAAGGGAGACCAGGAAACTACTGGAAAAAGAGAGAATGGGGGCGTGCGAAAAGGTAGGCTCAAAAATGCTTTGAACTGTGTCCCAGAAATACTTCTTCTCATTTTCTATTCTTGTTCAAACTGTATTTCTCCCACAATGCTTGCTTAACTAATTGATGAATGGGGGCAGTATTTATTAGAGAAATGTAGAACTCCTATCTTCTACAGCCAGCATCAGGGCAGGTAGCAGGAGACAGCCAGGTTGGGCACCGGCCAAAGGCCCCTCATTGATCCAACCTGCCTCACTGCTAGGCCCAGGTAGTGGTGCTGTGGGTAACGCTTGGGAACCAAAATGAGCTCCCATCCACAGTGGTTGGAAAGCCATCTACCATCACTCTCCACCTCCACATTGTGCCTGAGCAAGGGCTAAGAGTGCCCTTCTACTGAGAACCAGACATTCTGGGTGTGAATGCACCACCACCAGTTTGCCGTAGTGGTTAGAAGAACTTTATAACTAATAATAATAACAACAATAATAATTTATTTTATTATTTATTATTTATTTATTACCCCGCCCATTTGGCTGAGTTTCCCCAGCCACTCTGGGCGGCTCGCAATCAAGTGTTAAAAACAATACAGCATCAAATATTAAAAACTTCCCTGAACAGGGCTGCCTTCAGATGTCTTTTAAAGAGAAGATAGCTGCTTATTTCCTTCACATCTGAAGGGAGGGCGCCACCACCAAGAAGGCTCTCTGTCTGGTTCCCTGTAACCTCACTTCTCGCAATGAGGGAACCGCTAGAAGGCCCTTGGCGCTGGACCTCAGTGTCCGGGCTGAACGATGAGGGTGGAGATGCTCCTTCAGGTATACAGGACCGAGGCCGTTTAGGGCTTTAAAGGTCAGCACCAACACTTTAAATTGTGCTTGGAAACGTACTGGGAGCCAATGCAGATCTCTCAGGACCGGTGTTATGTGGTCCCGGCGGCCACTCCCAGTCACCAGTCTAGCTGCCGCATTCTGGACTTAGCATTTTATCTATTTTTAAAAGTAATAGTGGTAGGCATTCTTCTAGCCTGAATTGCAGGCTCAGAGAAGGACCTTTGGGGGTGGTATAGGGCAGTATACAAGTGTATTAAATAAATATAATAATTACCCAGGTGCTGAGGAGGTGGCAGAAAATCTGCCGGTGTCACCACCACTGTCACAGGTGAACAAGAGGAAGGGGAGGTGACAGGATAGAGAAGAGGAGGAGGGTGAAGCTGCCACCGCAAAAGAAATTGGGAGGTCCAGTGGAAACATGAGGGGTGGTGGTGGTCAAACTGGCCGAACTGCGCTGAGGGCCTCCTGAAGTCTGGCCAGCATAGTCAAGGATGATGGGAGTTGTGTTCCAACAATACCTGGAAGGTCGGCGGTTCCTCATCCCTGCAGTGTGTCAGTGAAATTCACTTTTGTTGAAGGATTGATGTACATATTAACAATGGTCGAGGGCTTCTGAGATGCTATATCTTAATACCATAAACAGGAACACGTTTTTAAAATGTTTTCCACCTTTTCAAAATATAGACTTCTAGAAAAGGGGTAGAACCAAGTGAGGGCTAAACTAAAAAAACACGGCCTGATATGCTACTTTGTTGTTTGCAAGGTGTATGTTTTTTGTACATCGTTGTTCTCAGCTGCATTTCCTTCAGTTGGAGGAAAGATAACTTTTTATAAAAAAAAGACTTCAGTCGATTCAAAAACATTATGTTAAAATCTAGGCTTCCTCAACCTCAGCCCTCCAGATATTTTTTTGGTCTACAACTCCCATGATCCCTAGCTAGCCAGACCAGTGGTCAGGGATGATGGGAATTGTAGTCTCAAAACATCTGGAGGGCCAAGGTTGAGGAAGCCTGTTAAAACCAGTAACATTTATTTTTTAGTATTTGCATTCAACAGGACCTAACTTACAATGAGCAATCATTTTAAGATGTGACCCGTCTATATATGAGGAAGGGATGGCAGAATCCCAGGAGGAATTGATTCTTTGATTGGGCTTAAATGTATAGCTCAGACTGCAGGTTTCAATAGCACATTTCATGTACAAAATTCTTTATAGTCATTGGCCATGGTCTTGAACTCCCCAACTACAGTGGTACCTCAGGTTAAGTACTTAATTCGTTCCGGAGTTCCGTTCTTAACCTGAAACTGTTCTTAACCTGAAGCACCACTTTAGCTAATGGGGCCTCCTGCTGTCGCTGCGCCACCAGAGCCCGATTTCTGTTCTCATCCTGAAGCAAAGTTCTTAACCGGAAGCACTATTTCTGGGTTAGCGGAGTCTGTAACCTGAAGCGTATGTAACCTGAAGCGTATGTAGCCCGAGGTACCACTGTAGTTCCATTCCTACAGTGGGCCTCTTCCCTTCATTCCATTCAACAGAAAGTCCATCACAAACAGATATAAAATCTCAAGGGACTTTCAAGGACATTTTGCTGTAGAGAGTGAAGGGTGTAGCCTGTGGTTGGGCGGAAAATAATGGGAATGATTGAGACAGACTTGAATACTTTTATGTTCCATTGATTGCAGTAGGGGAGGGGAATAAGCAAGTGCAAAACACTTCCATGACACATGAAAAACTTGAAAGTGCCTAACGTTGACAGGATTGTGCCCATCCAGATTTCTAAAGGATGCGCAGCAGCCTTTGTTGTACAGTGGTACCTCAGGTTAAGTACTTAATTTGTTCCGGAGGTCTGTTCTTAACCTGAAACTGTTCTTAACCTGAAGCACCACTTTAGCTAATAGGGCCTCCTGTTGCTGCCGCGCCGTCGGAGCATGATTTCTGTTCTCATCCTGAAGAAAAGTTCTTAACCTGAAGCACTATTTCTGGGTTAGCGGAACCTGAAGCGTATGTAACCTGAAGCGTATGTAACCTGAGGTACCACTGTATACGCATTACAATTTACTCTGGCTCCAGTGCACTCCCACTCCTGGCATTTGAAGCTGTATATACATGACATTAGCCACGATCCTTACATGTCTTGCAATTTCTTGAGAAATGCTGTGGTTTGATGCGTTTTCCTGCAAACCCTCTTCCCTCCGATTTGAGAACGCAAGCCACGTTGACTTCGGAGTTAAACTGAGGCATGTATATCTGAGACGGGCATGACAGAGTTTCATGTAGAGTGTTGGACTAGGACCTGGGAAACCAGGGTTCAAATCCCTCTTCAACCATGAAACTCACTAGGTGACCTTGAGCCAGCTCTCAGCCTAGCCTAGCTCATTTGCGACAGCCATTGTGCATGTGCAAGTTACAGCTTCAGGAATAGGAGTTGCTGGTGTAACTTGAAATGCAAAGGGGGAGGTAACTTTGCTGTATTTTAAGCTGCTAATGTGTACATAACCCCAGAGCAGATAATTTGCATTGCTATCAATAGACAGGATCCCAAGATCAGTGTGCATAGTAAAAATAACAATAATTTATTATTTATTCCCTGCCCATCTGGCTGGGTTTCCCCAGCCTCTCTGGGCGGCTTCCAACCGAACATTAAAAACAATACAGCGTCACACATTAAAAACTTCCCTAAACAGGGCCGCCTTCAGTTCTCTTTTAAAAGTAAAATAGTTGTTTATTGCCTTGACATCTGGTGGGAGGGCGTTCCACAGGGCGGGCGCCACTACTGAGAAGGCCCTCTGCCTGGTTCCCTGTAATCTCACTTCTCACAGTGAGGGAACCGCCAGAAGGCCCTTGGCGCTGGACCTCAGTGTCTGGGCTGAACGATGGGGATGGAGACGCTCCTTCAGGTATACAGGTATAGTGAGATTTCTGGGGCTCCCCTCTGAAAGCAGCCACAACACCAATGTGCTTCCCAAACTCCAGAGAATTTCAAGAGCTCTTTGGCCTTTATTGTGTTGGTCTTTACAGCAACTACTCATTATTGAAGACTGTAGATGCCCCATCCTCCGTGTGAAGTCGTTCTGTCCATCTCTCCATGGTCATCTCCACCATGGTTAACGCCAACCAGTTTCTGTCTTATCCAGGCTAGTTATCTTAACCTGACTCATGTTACATAATGGTTAAGGTTATTCAGGATGAGGTATGGTGGTGAATTTGATTCAGTTCACATTTCAAGCTGTCATTTATCAAATCTGCCCTTTCTAAAACACCGTGAGAACTGAAACAGCCATCTTTCCAAATTCGTACTTCAAACTATGCAATGTAGTTCTTCATGGTTTACAAAAAATGCATATATTAGGTAAAAAAATGTGCACAAGGGTTAATATATTTGTGAAAATGACAGTCATTATATCAGGAGAAATCAATTGCAAAAACGTGTGCGTTCATCAAAACTGCATTAAAAAATGTCTTTATTAGGAGAAGTTTGCATTAAAATGCTGAATAATTTTTGTGAGAATATTTTTAAAATTTTGTTAACTTCTGCAAACAGGTGAAGGACTGAATTTAAGAATGGAAAACTGAGAAGCAGAAAGAACCAAAACTGTTCAGGATAAGAGTGTAATTTGTGCATGAAGCATTGGGAAAAGGACTACTTAATCCAATGGTTCATTTTTGCAGGGCAATCCTATACATGTATACTAAAATCTAAGTCCTACTGAGTTTAGTGGGACTTGCTCCCAGGAAATAAATGTAGAACCACAGCCTTAATCCTTTAACTGTAGTTTATGATTCGAAGCATTATGTATTTGCTGGATCCCAGTTCCCACACATTAGCAGGCAATAATGGTCTTTAAAGGATTATCCTAGTCACAAAATCAAAATATATTTTCCAAATTAAAAATATCCTGCATTGCTTGAAAAAGAAATTCAAGTTTTGGCTATCAGTCTCGTTTTACACAATTAAAGCTAAGAATTAGTTTAATTGCCAGTCTGTTCAGGGCTGAGGAGAGTTTTAAATCCACCCACCTCATAAAGTGAAGGCTTATTTATAAAAGAATAAATCATTGTCTCTACGTTTACAAAGAATTCGTGAAACACACAGAAATGTATCACAATCAAAACATCACAGAGCAAACAGCAAATAACTGTTTGATCTATATTTGCTTTTAATTTATTGAAAAGGATGTGCATTGGGCCCATATTCTATCTACCAAATCATTCTGGTTGTTATGAATAGTCAAGTGGGGGAAAGTCTTTCTTGGGTAAGCAAAGTAACTTATTATTTCTTTATCTGAGTTTTTGTTGAAAGTTTTCAACATAGAATACAATAAAAACCAAACAGATCTAAATAAAAATAGAGAAGAAAAGAAAACCAAGGATGGAAGGACGGACGGACGGAAGGAAGGAAGGAAGGAAGGAAAATAGGGGGGAGGGAGGGAGGGAGAGAAATAAAAAACAGAGCCTTCTGTGAAGGATATATCTTAACCGTTGTTTTACACAAAAAGGAGTAGACCTTCCCATCTCTCAGCTGGGAACTTCCATTTCTTCTCCCAGCAACCCACCTGAGAGTTCCTTCCTTCCTGGTAGGCAAAGTAATTTACAAAGAAGTGAAGACCAGACTAAATGAAAGGTATTTCACAAAATTATATATGAGAGTGTTACACAGTTCCTTCGAGGTAGTCATTTTTCTCATACGTGCCTCTGCTCCTTTTGAAACATAATCACTTGTTTTTGTAGAGCAGCGTGGTGAAAAACAAACCAAGAAGGGGAATAAAATTCCTAGCAGTATACAGATTATAGGGCTATATTTACCCCTGAACTGATACAGCCACATTCTCCACCAGTGCAAAGCAGCATCATTCGGTTGGCTGCCATGGAATTATCTCACTCCTTGATTGGCGCTTATCAGAACCCAGCTAGAGGAATGTATCCAAACTCTGCAGCCCAGGGTGCTGGTATGCAGTCAAAGGGATTACTATAGTTTTGCCATGCAGCTTCTCCAAAGGTAACAAATAGCGAATGAATAATAATGTAACCTAAAGTATAGTTGGGGATGTAACAAGGATTCAGAGCTCTGTAGCACAATATATTATACCCAAATAGCAACAATCATTATGTTTAGATCTGGGAAGGCACAAGCACAGTTAATGCTATACTTAATTTCAGCCTACACTTGAGGCTGATTGGCACTTCTCTCTGAAACCGCTCTCTGTTTCAAGCACAATTATATTATTGTAATTTTAGCTGCAAACGTTTACGGCGCAATCCACTTGCACAGTAGGCAATGACCCCACGTGCAGAAGATTCCAGAAGGGCTGAGCAGAGCTCAGGTTTCTCCCCCACTCAGCCATGCACCAAAAGAAGTGGTGGAATGGATGCTAGGAGGGATGAAGGGAGTCCGTATGAAACTGCCATATCTCATCCAGTCCTTCCTCTCTCCATTTTTGCCTGTTGTCATTTTTGCAACAGGCACAACCCACATCAAGCAAAGAAGGAGGGATGACTTAGGACTCCTGTTCCTCCAAAATGCACCGCCAGCAGGTCAGAAAAGCAGCAATGGAGTCCTCTGTGTGCAGTCCAAATGGGTCAAGGGTCCCACAATTTTTTCTAGCGTTTGCTAGGATTTTTACTTGTTATTATCCAAGCACAATTCAAAGTATTGGTGCTGACCTTTAAAGCCCTAAGCGGCCTCGGTCCAGTATATCTGAAGGAGCGTCTCCACCCCCATCATTCTGTTCAGACACTGAGGTCCAGCGCCGAGGGCCTTCTGGCGGTTCCCTCATTGTGAGAAGCCACATTACAGGGAACCAGGCAGAGGGCCTTCTCGGTAGTGGCACCCGCCCTGTGGAACGCCCTCCCACCAGATGTCAAAGAGAACAACAACTACCAGACTTTTAGAAGACATCTGAAGGCAGCCCTCTTTAGAGAAGCTTTTAATGTTTGATGCATTACTGTATTTTAATATTTTGTTGGAAGCCACCCAGAGTGGCTAGGGAAGTCCAGTGGGGTATAAATAATAAATTATTATTAAATTATTATTATTATTTCAGTCCCAGTCACTGATTGTAATGCAGATATTGCTGGCAACTGTAGTATGGGCCACAAATTTTAGAAAATAAGGAATGAGGCTAAGTAGCATAGCACTGGCCACTTCTTTGTGGTGGTTCAGAACAGGAGGGGAAAAAGGGCGTATTCGTAATTTGTCCACCTTGTGATGTTTCCTAACCAAACAATCATCTCCCTGAGCTGGTGTTTCTCCCAGCGGTGCTGTTTACTGCAAACAGCAGCTTTGTGGGGCAAATAGCATGAAAATAGTGTGATGCTGAAGAGGTTAAAAACCTCTACTTGCATGCTACGGTCTCAAGAAAGATTGCAGACCCATGCAACTGCCCAGTTTTAAGCACACTTTCAACAAATGTTTGCTTAGCTCAGTGTGACCCTGAGATGGTCATGCTTTCATTTGGTTTTTTGCAGGGTAGGGTGAATATTTGAGGGGGTTTTTAACAGGCCAAGAAATATTTGTTCTTAGCTTGTGGTCTGTCATACTGTAGGGTGACCAGAATTTAAAACAAACCCCGCAAGCCGATAGTTGTCTTTTGGTGAATCGTCTTTATTTCTTTGTGTTAACACGAGCACCTCTTGCCAAAGTTTAGGTTTTATTCATCTCCTATTAATTCTAACATAAACGTAATGTTGCATGGGTACAATACACAGATGCACATGCCTGCTCATGGGAACACAATCCTGGCAACAGGAAGGATCAGTGCCTCCCTTCATGGACCACCTCTATTTCCTTCTTTTGTTGTTGTTGTTTAGTCGTTTAGTTGTGTCCGACTCTTCACGACCCCATAGACCAGAGCACGCCAGGCACTCCTGTCTTCCACTGCCTCCCGCAGTTTGGTCAAACTCATGCTGGTAGCTTCAAGAACACTATCCAGCCATCTCGTCCTCTGTCGTCCCCTTCTCCTTGTGCCCTCAATCTTTCCCAACATCAGGGTCTTTTCCAGGGAGTCTTCTCTTCTCATGAGGTAGCCAAAGTATTGGAGCCTCAGCTTCAGGATCTGTCCTCACAGCCCAGGATCTGTGAGCACTCAGGGCTGATTTCCTTAAGAATGGATAGGTTTGATCTTCTTGCAGTCCATGGGACTCTCAAGAGTCTCCTCCAGCGCCATAATTCAAAAGCATCAATCGGCAATCGGCCTTCTTTATGGTCCAGCTCTTTTGTGTTAGTCCTCTATACTCTCCTGAGTCTTGCATGCACTGCGATTTACCAGCTGATACACCCCACGTTAGGCCGGTGTTGTCCGTGTATCTGTCCCTCCATCCCCAAGACCAGAACTTGTATGTTATTGTTGGGTTTTTGACTACGTGTAGTTCTGTGCAGCTTCACACAGAATCAATTAAGAGTTGGCCGACAGCCAAAGATGACTGAGCAGAAAGGAGTAATTTCTGCCTGGAGATATAGAAGCCTAGAAACAGCTCTACCATTGGTCAAGGTCTCACACAGGCACAATGATTTATGACCTACTGACTGGTATGTGTTTGTGGTTTGGTCAGTGTGGAGTCGAAGAGTCGTTTGGTTTTGTGAGAGAGAGTTAGTTAAGATCCGCGTACAGTGGTACCTCGGGTTACATATCCTTCAGGTTACATACACTTCAGGTTACAGACTCCGCTAACCCAAAAATAGTGCTTCAGGTTAAGAACTTTGCTTCAGGATGAGAACAGAAATCGGGCTCTGGTGGCGCAGCAACAGCAGGAGGCCCCATTAGCTAAAGTGGTGTTTCAGGTTAAGAACAGTTTCAGGTTAAGTACGGACCTCTGGAACGAATTAAGTACTTAACCTGAGGTACCACTGTATCTGTTCTGTTCTTGTACATAGTAACTTGTAGAGTCTGCTGTAAATAATAAACACACCTATAAGTAACAAGTTACTGGTTCCTGCTTCATCCGTCCTGCCTGCAACTGATTGCTTTCAAGAACTCTACGTATGCTCTGCTAAGGTCTGGCTAAGGTCCTGCAACAGGTCAAAGTTGCAAAACACCAACAGTTATTTCTACTCGGGAAAGCGCCCTGAGTTTTCTTTTGACCAGCAAAACCAGTTCGGCCTTCCTGGTGTATGCCAGTTTTTCATGTATGCCCATTTCCCCCAACATTACTGTTCTCCTACTTCAGGCATGGCCAAACTTGACCCTCCAGCTGTTTTGGGACTACAACTCCCATCATCCCTAGCTAGCAGGACCAGTGGTCAGGGATGATGGGAACTGCAGTCCCAAAACAGCTGGAGGGCCATGTTTGGCCATGCCTGCCCTACTTGAACACAGGGGAACAATAATATCAGATCATGCATTTCTTGCCCATTGTGATGCTGTGGACATTCTCAAATGGGTGTCCATAGCCATAACTTTCCAAATCGAGACAGTCCACAATGTACTGAGATATTACATGAGATGTTTTTTGATGAAAAAAACCGCTTTTTTGAGGAATGATGCCTGGGTCTCATGAAATGAATGAAAAATAATGGTGCATTATGTTTACTTGACAAACTTAGCATCTGGGAAAGCCCCAGGGTTGTCTCCCTAGAAAACTCTGAGAACCCTTATGATAAGGTACGTTTTTATTTTGACAGTCATTGAACCTACGTTCTTTTTTAGGATTCTAAACAAGAAGATGATGAAGACGGATCAGAAGAAATTAATGAAGAATATTTCACGGAAAGTAACAGCGAAGTTTCTGAAGAGGCATTCACTGAAGAAGATGAAGAAGAGGAGGACAAGGAGGAAGAGGAGGAGGAGGAAGAAGACGATGACGACGCTGGAGAAGAAAGTGGTGCAGACGACGATGAAGAAAAGAAACCTGCTGAAGCGTGTAAAAATGCTGCAGACACCGAAAAAAGAAGAAGTTCGCTCAGCATTAAACTAAAAAAAAGTAGCAAGAATGCAAATGAAATTGTTACCAATGGCCATAGTGAGAAGAATACTGAAGATTTGGGCTGCAGGGTGGGCGCCATGCACCCATGTGGAAATCCAACAGTGATTGAAGATGCCCTGGAAAAAGTCAGGAACAATGATCCCGACACCACGGAAGTCAACTTAAACAACATTGAAAACATCACACCACAGATGCTGACGCATTTTGCGCAGGCCCTCAAGAACAACACTGTGGTCAAGACCTTTAGCTTGGCCAACACTCATGCGGACGACAACGCCGCGATGGCTATTGCTGGCATGTTAAAAGTGAACCAGCACATCTCGAATCTGAATCTGGATTCCAATTTCATCACGGGCAAAGGAATCCTTGCTATCATGAGGGCTTTGCAGAACAACAAGGTTTTGACGGAATTGCGGTTCCACAACCAAAGGCATATCATGGGCAGCCAGGTCGAAATGGACATTGTCAAACTCCTGAAGGACAATACGACTATTGTGAAACTGGGGTATCACTTTGAGCTTGCAGGACCAAGGATAAGCATGACCAGCATCCTGACAAGAAACATGGATAAGCAAAGGCAGAAAAGGATACAGGAGCAAAGACAGCTAGAGGCCAGTGGGGATGGAGCCATCAATCCAAAGACCAAAGCATTGCAAAAAGTAACTCCTGGTTCTTCACCTTATTCATCTCCTAGAAGTTCACCTTGGTCCTCTCCGAAGGTGGCTAGGAAAGTCTCATCTATTCAAATCCACCCTTCTTCTCCAAGAAATTCGCCATGTTCCTCTCCAAAGGTTCCTAAGAAGGTTCCTCCTGTTAAAAACCAGCCTCCATCTCCTCCTCCCCCACCACCCCCTCCCCCTCCCCCACCTCCCCCACCTCAAATAGCTCCCGAAAAGAAGGCACCGACCAGGAATATTGCAGAGGTTATCAAACAACAGGAAAGTGCCAAGAAGGCCCCACAAAATAAGCAGAAAAAGAAGAAAGGCAAGAAGAGCAAAAAATACGAGAACGAGATCTTGAAGGAAATAAAAAATTCATTAAAATCAGTCCCAGACAAGAAGGCAGAGGAAGGCTCACGTCCCTCCACTAGACCTTCTACTCCAGTGAGATCCGTTCATAGCGATCTAATGGATGCAATTCGTGCAAGTAGCATGAAACAGCTGAGGCGGGTAAGTGTCTTCATTCCGAAATAGAAACACATCTCACAGGTACAAGATAGGACTAATCTACGCTGGTGAGTTATAACGTTAAAAATGCGTTATAAAAATGTGACCCCAGAGGGAGCTGTAGTGTAGGGCAATGATCTTCACCAATGAGAAATTGCATCAAGAGCTATATTTTTATAGCGTTTTTAATAGTGTTTTTCAGATTAGTGTAGATCCAGCCATAGATTTTGTTTAGAAAGTAGCATGAGGTTTTCTTTATTTCCCCCACCCCACCTTTATAGTTAAACTATAAAGTAAGGTGATCACTGCATAATAGTCAAGAAAAAATTCTAACTGCATTAATAATAATAATAATAATAATAATAATAATAATAATAATAATAATAATAATTTTTATTTATACCCCACCCTCCCCAGCCAAGGCCGGGCTCAGAGCGGCTAACAAGCAATAATAAAAACAAGTTGAATGAATACAACTTAAAAACAAAATTAAAAGAAATAAAACACATTAATTTGTCTCAATTTGTAGTGTGTGTGTGTGTGTGTGTGTGTGTGTGTGTACAGTGTCTCAGTTAAAAGCATTCCCTTATCTATTCAAATAACATGCACATGAGAATTAAGATGTGAGGCATAGATATTTTTATTGAAGTAATGCCTGACCAAGCTTTGAAAAAAAAACCCATCCCTTTCAGTAATATCCTTTTTGCCTGAGGGTCCCCAGAAACTTAGAACTGGCCCTGTTGGGCATCACGTAACTGGAGTGCTGCTGCAAATAAATAACATTTTCTTCAGCACTTTTAAAAGTTTGCTTCTTTGCAGTGCTCTTTTTCTAGAAAAAGAGGTGCTGGAACTCACCGTGAACACCTCCCTTGTTCTCTTACAAATGGTAATTGCGCCCAGCTGAGAGGTGCCCGAACTGAGCTCCGGCGAGCTTTGGCTGGGAAAAAAAATGCCCTGCTTCATTGTTTTAACTAATTTCAATTCCTAAGTGAGTCTGAGGGGTAAAAGAAACTTCATGACAGTTAATCTGGTTGAAAGTGTGTAGTATAGTATAGTGGTAGCTGTATAAGCAGACCCCTGAAAAGCAAACACAGGAAACAATTGTGCGAAGACCAGTCTTCTCATAAGAACAACATAAGAAGTTGCAAGTCAGGCCATCTAAATCTGTATTATTGACTCTGACCAACAGTGGCTACTCCAGCATTTCAGACAAGGTTCTCTACCTGCCTACTATCTGGAGATGCCAGGGATTGAACCTTCAAAATGCAAAACAGAGTGGAAGCGAATCAGGTGTCTAGACTCAGCAGTGAAGAAAAGAAAGCAGGCTGGTTTCTGACCAGTAGAGAGAAGATGAAATCTTACAGTTGGGTTTTGGGTTGGGGTCTCCTTCCTTGACAAGGGGAATGGAGGAGGATAGGGCTTTGTGTAAAAAGACATGTTCTGATGCACACACACACACATTATTTGTATATATTAAGAGGAATGTAAGCTGAGCAGCTAATGTGCATAACAGCTGGCCATTGTGCAGAATGTGTTCATAATCCTTCCACGAAGAGGGAATTGTGCACATTTCCTAGTCAACAGACGTAATCCCTAACATGCTTTGGGGAATCTGCATATCTCTGCTGAATTTTGTACATTCTCCAGTCATTATGCGTAATCCCCAATAGGGGAATTATGAGCCAACGGTGACTCAATTTACATTCCATTTAACACACAGAGGTAAATTTAGAAATACTTTCTATAAGACTGTGACCAGTCAATCTGCGTGTCCACCCAATCTGCTTTCCATGAGCTGTTTGTGGGCAATTTCAACGCCCCTCTTCTCCTTTCTTAGGGTTTTTAAAAATCTGGGCAGCCCTTCAAATAGAAGTCTCCTTCAAATAGAGAACCGTGTCTCGTAAAGTAGGAAACAAGGCCACCCAACTCAGAGCTTGAGAACTGTGCATTGGTAGCGTGAGCTGCTGTTACAGTTTCAAAAATGCTATTGGCCCTCAGTCCCAGAGGTCTACATAGCATCTCAAGCTGTATGGTAGGAAGAGTTTACTCAGCTCACGCCTCTCTTGTGCTTTGTTTCCACATAGGCTTTTAGACTAACGAGCGAGTTTTTAGGAGAATCCTGTAAGTGGACATGGGAATATGCCTGTTATGTCATCAATGGCCACCTGCTGTATAAGTGGCACCCAGAGGCTCCACCCACTGGCCTGAGAGCAAGAGTAAACCCTTCCCATAGATGCTCAGGTTCCATAAAGTTGGTCATCACTTATTGGTAGGGCAAGGATGGGGAAACCATTGTCCTCCAGATGTCAGAATCATAGAACCATAGTTGTTGGACTCCAACTCCCATCAGCTCCACCCAGCAAATGACCTAGGACAAGGTTTCCCAAGCTTTGATCTCCAGATATTTTTGGACTACGCTTCCCATCATCCCTGACCACTGCTCTTTCTGGCTAGGGATTATGGGAGTTGTAGTCCAAAAAAACATCTGGAGACCCAAGTTTGGGAAACACTGGTCTAGGATGATGGGGATTGGAGTCCAAGAACATCTGGAAGGCCACAGGCTCCTCACCCATGCTCTAAGCTTCAGAGCATAGTGTACATTCACTCAGGCCATTGACAGCCTGGCTGAAATAATGAATGTGCTTCTGGAAAGTTGCCCTCAATAGAAAGATGTGCGGTAGGCTTTTGTCTCATAAGAATGCATGTGGCAAAGAAATCCAACATGCATATGAAATTTACAAAATATTTTGAGAATTCCTTACAAATCTGTCTGGAATGATTTTTCAAAACCAAATCCTGGTTAATATCTGGTAGGTCTAGTAGGTACCAGATAAAGCAGCTTTGTAGGCCACCTGTTAGCCATTTTCTCCTTATGTTTTCCAATAATAATAATAATAATAATAATTTTTATTTATAGCCCACCCATCTGGCTGGATTGCCCCAGACACTCTGAGTGACTTCCAACACATATAAAGACATAATAAAATGTCAAACATTAAAAACAATAACCAGTGCTCCAGTATCATGAATAATATTAAACATTAAAAACAATAACAGTGCTCCAGTATCATGGATAATATTTTTACTACCTCATAACCATTCAATATATTAGATATTGACTCTTTTCCTAGTTAGACCACCTGATTCTTTTCCTTCTAGTTAATATTTCTAAATCAGAAAAACAAAACTTTCCCCCCTCTTTTTTTTAGGTGGAAATCCCAGAAGCACTGCGATGAAAAACAAAGAAACAGGAATGGAAATGACAGAGATGAGAGTTTAATGATGGTTAAGAGAAAGGTACCAAGTTGTTCTGCAGCGGTTCTATAGACTAATGTAAATGGCTTCAAGAGTGCACTCTTATATTTGAATATGAACAGAGACCGATTAAACCATCAAGCAACGCTTCGAAGGATGCGCCAGCATTTTCATTTGTAAATATTGGAACGTACTTTTTTTTTTATCTGATGAGATTTCTAAGAAGAAATAGTTTCTTTAGATGTTCTTGTTGATAGCAAGTACCACTTCACAGAACATGTTCTTTATACAGAGAAGGAATTGTTCAGTGACCTGTGCATTTTAATTTTGATGTCTGCCTCGTGAATTTACAATAAAGGCGGTTTGGGTTTTCAAGTGACAAAACAGTCTTTGTCCCAGATTGCCATGAGTTTGTCACCTAAATTATGTTGGGATATGGAGCATTTGGGAATAGCAGGAGAGGATTATTGATATTCCTGAGATTTTGGATGGACTCATTTGATATGATCACCCTGTGAAAAAAGCTACAAATTCTCTTCTTGTGGTGGCAGATATATGCGGAAGGGATACAACTGAAGAGGGCTGCCTACCCCATGTAGCTAGATGTCTGGGCTGAATGATGGGGGTGGAGACGTTCCTTCAGGTATACTGGGCTGAGGCCATTTAGGGCTTTAAAGGTCAGCACCAACACTTTGAATTGTGCTCAGAAATGTACTGGGAGCCAGCGAAGATCCTTAGGACCAGTGTTGTATGGACCCAGTGGCTGCTCCTAGTCACCAGTCTAGCTGCCTCATTCTGGATTAGTTGTAGTTTCCAAGTCACCTTCAAAGGTAGCCGCATGTAGACCACATTGCAGTAGTCCAAGTGGGAGATAACTAGAGCATGCACCACTCTGGCGAGACAATCCATGGGCAGGCAGGGTCTCAGCCTGCGTACCAGATGGAGCTGGTAGACAGCTGCCCTGGACACAGAACTGACCTGGACAGCTTTGAGTCCAAAATGACTCCCAGGCTGCGCACTTGGTCCTTCAGGGGCACTGTTACCCCATTCAGGACCATCCACTCCCTGTCCCCCCAAAACAGTACTTCAGACTTTTCTCCCCAACAAGTGCTATGTAAGCAGGAGAAACATAGGAAACTACATTGTACTGATACAGTCACACTGTTCTGCACAACATCAAGGTCTGCACAGGCCTACACCAAAAAAAATACCCTTAAGGCTTTTCTCTTACATTTAATTTCTTTATTCATTGTTTATCTGAGGCTTCCGCATGCTGAATTCACTATCATCCCAGTGGGGAAGGGCTGTAGTTCAGTAGTAGAGTACCTGGTCTCCAAGTTTAATCCCTTGCATTTCTGCGTAACGCTGGGAATGTCCCCTGACAGAAAGCCTGCAGACAGTGTTGAGCTGGATGAACCCATGTTTTGACTCTGCATAAGGCAACTTCCTAGGGATGCGGGTGGCGCTGTGGGTTAAACCACAGAGCCTAGGACTTGCTGATCAGAAGGTCGGCAGTTCGAATCCCCACGATGGGGCAAGCTCCCGTTGTTCGGTCCCTGCTCCTGCCAACCTAGCAGTTCAAAAGCATGTCAAAGTGCAAGTAGATAAATAGGTACCGCTCTGGCGGGAAGGTAAACGGCATTTCCGTGGGCTGCTCTGGTTCGCCAGAAGCGGCTTAGTCATGCTGGCCACATGACCCGGAAGCTGTCTGCAGACAATCACTGGCTCCCTCGGCCTATAGAGCAAGACGAGCAAGCAACCCCAGAGTCCCCCGTGACTGGACCTAACAGTCAGGGGTCCCTTTACCTTTACTTGTAAGGCAGCTTCCTATATTCCTTTTGAAATGAAGTACACTCTTCCCTGGTTTTTTAGCATCTGTCATGGATGCTTTAGTTGGGATTTCTGCATTGCAAGGGGTTGAGCTAGATGACCCTCGGGATCCCTTCCAACTCTACAATTCTATGATTTGCTCAAAGTGTACCCCTCATCTCAGATATCCTTGGAGCAAACCTGCCAGATTCATATATTTATGTGGGTAGCAGAAGCTCAGAGAAGACAGAAATGGTGCAGAGCCACATCATCATCATCATCATCATTTTTTATTTGCATGCCACCTTTCCACAGTTAAAAAACAATGATCAAAGCGGCTTACAGCATAACAAGATTTACATAATTACAAAAGTCATAAACAATAAATAAACCACATCAAAAAAATACACAGCCAAATGGGAAACAATTTCCACATAAATCAAAATCTAAAACTAAAAATACAGCATTAATATCACAGTTTAAAATGACATGGGTAAAAAATAACAGCAATTTAAACAAAAACAAAACAAAATGGAGCCCTCTCTGCCCAACAGCAGCAGTGGCAGCAGTCCTTTATAGAGCCCATCAGGCCCCGCCCTGGGCCAGGTGGTGAGTGACAGGACTGGGCCCCTCGGCCGCTGAGTAAGGGAGTCATCCTGGGTGGTAGCCGCAGCAGCAGTTCTTATAGACCTGGTGTCTTTGCTGAAACAAAAAAATAAATAAATGGTGTGGTGGCAGTAAGAGAAAATAACCAGAGAAAAGAAGAAACCCTCAGGGAAACTGACATGTTTGAGTTAGTATTGTCCAGACTTCCACTTTTTTTCTGGCTGCCATAATAAGTAAAAGGTAAAGGGGCCCCTGACTATTAGGTCCAGTCGTTGCCGATTCTGAGGTTGCGGCCCTCATCTTGCTTTATTGGCTGAGGGAGCCGGCGTACAGCTTCCGGGTCATGTGGCCAGCATGACTAAGCTGCTTCTGGTGAACCAGAGCAGTGCATGGAAACACCGTTTACCTTCCCACCGGAGCGGTACCTATCTATCTACTTGCACTTTGACATGCTTTTGAACTGCTAGGTTGGCAGGATAAGGGACCGAGCAATGGGAGCTCACCCCGTTGCGGGGATTCAAACCTCCAACCTTCTGATCGACAAGTCCTAGGCTCTGTGGTTTAATCCACATCGCCACCTGCGTCCCTATATAGTGTGCATCAAATAGTGTCATGTTGCCAGGAAGGTACCAAGGCTTTCTTCTTCAGACATGAAGGACCCATAACCTTCTAGGTGTTGCTGGATGACAACTCTCACCTTTGCTTACCATTGGCCACTGGTTGGGGAGCTGCTGGTGGGAACTGGAGTCCTGATGGAAGGCAACAGGTTAATTGGTGATGCTCTTTTGCTGTTGACACATTCCGTGCTGCTTGGGATGATCCAGATTCCGAAGGGGAAAGAATCAGATCCTGCCTATTCAGGCTAATCAAAGCTGCTACAGCACATGCCATGCCGACGACAAGCATCACACTATAATATTCATTCTGTACCTGATAAAAAAACCATCCCAGAGAAAACAGACTGAGCTCACAGCAGCAATAAGGGATGTTTCAAACTGGGTACTCAGGTGAACAAAGCTCAGGGAAGTGGGTGGTCACCCCTACAACATAGAATGCTGTCATTCCAGGAAAAACACAAAGCTCAGGGTTCAATTTACTCTACAGTGGTACCTTGGGTTAAAGACACTTCAGGTTACAGACACTTCAGGGTACAGACTCCGCTAACCCAGAAAGAGTACCTCGGGTTAAGAACTTTGCTTCAGGATGAGAACAGAAATTGTGTGGTGGCGGCAGCGGGAGGCCTTATTAGCTAAAGTGGTACCTCAGGGTAAGAACAGTTTCAGGTTCAGAACGGACCTCCAGAACGAATTAAGTTCTTAACCCGAGGTACCACTGTATGCTCTTTTTCTAGAAAAAGAGGTGTTGGAACTCACCATGAACCTCGTTCTCTTAAAAAAAGCAACCTGAGAGGTGCCAGAACTGAGTTTCACCAAGTTCTGACTGAAAGACATGTACACTGTTGGAGGGCTCCCTAAAACATTTTGCTACCTGAGGCAAATGCTAAGACTGACCAGGTAGGTGGTTCGACCTCACTTCAAAAGTGGCAACCAAACAGCATCCGCCACTACACCACACAACACACACAACTCTGAGAAGAAAACACAAGAGTGCGACCCAGAAGCTGTAATCCTTCCATGTTTCTCTGCTAAAAGAATTGCATGAGATGGGGAAGGGAAAACACTTCATTTTCTGTCAGGAAAAGCATGGTTAGGGATCGTTTCCCAGCAGTCATTACGATACTTTCCAAAAGGGGGGGGGGGAGAAGCTGTGTCAAGAGGAGAGAAAGGGTGAGGGTTGTGTCAACAAGATCTCTCTCGGAACTGCACAGGAAACTGAGAATGCGAGCTGCGCAAACTTTCCCTGGGGCCTGCATGCCAACTTGGCTTCATGTTCTATTCTATTCCCTTGAGTCATCATGAGGACAGGGGAAATAGTTTCCTAGGACTTGCCGTTTGACTTACAGAGAATGTGATCCAACCACCATCCCAGCTGTACTGTAACTATGGCTCTGCCACTTGCAGCAAGAGCCCTCGAGGAAATGAAGCAACAACGTCCCTCAGTAAATATATAGTAAAGGTAAAGGACCCCTGACAGTTAAGTCCAGTTGCTGACGACTCTGGGGTTGCGGCGCTCATCTCGCTTTACTGGCCAAGGGAGCCGACATTTGTCCACAGACAGTTTTTCCGGGTCATGTGGCCAGCATGACTAAGCCACTTCTGGCAAAACCACAGCAGCGCACGGAAATGCCGTTTACCTTCCCGCCGGAGCAGTACCTATTTATCTACTTGAACTTTGATGTGCTTTCAAACTGCTAGGTTGGCAGGAGCTGGGACTGAGCAACGGGAGCTCACCCCGTTGTGGGGATTCGGACCACTGACCTTCCAATCGACAAGCCCTAGGTTCAGTGGTTTAGACTAATGTCAAAAGCACTTCTCACTACAGAGGTAATTCTTGCAAGCGTTTGGGAAGTGCATACCCTCCAACGTTTCTCCAGCGAAAATAGGGGCGTCCTATTCCATAATAATAATTTTATTATTTATACCCTGCCCATCTGACTGGGTTGCCCCAGCCACTCTGGGCAGCTTCCAACATATAAAAAACATAATAAAACCTGAAACATTTTTTAAAAAAACATTTTATGCTGGGCTGCCTTTAGGCTTGGGGGGTCACATAACTCCATACCCTAATTTTTTTTTTAAAAAAAAATCCAATGAAAGGAAGGATGGCTTCTGTAAATCCAGGACAATCCCTGGAAAATAGGGACACTTGGAAGGTCTGGAAGTGAGGATGATATCATTTATTCGCTTTGTATCATCTTGCTGTGTAAGGAAATGTTGAAAAGGGTCTGCTCTAAAACCAGTACGGTGTGGTGATTAGTGTTGTGCTAGGACCTGAGTCTTGGGTTCAAATCTCCACTTGGCCATGAAGCTCACTAGAGGACCGTGACAAGGGCACGTCCGCAACCCGCAACGTTCACATCCTGAAGCGCCGCGTCTGCGCAAGCGCATGAAGAAATTTAGCGCTTCTACGCATATGCGAGCGGCGAAACCCAGAAGTAACCCGTTCCGGTACTTCCGGGTTTGCTGCGGTGCACAACCCGAAAACACGTAACCAGAAGCAATTGTGTCATGAGGTATGACTGTACTTGCTCCACAGGCCAGACTAAGTCTCCAACGAGTCTCCATCCCATTTAAGTATGGAGGGAGCTACACCCCAGGAGAGGAGTTTTGATTTTACACTCCAGGCATGTTTCCGAATGAGACAGACCATAAACATGACACACATATTGTGAATGTTTGGGGCCAAAGCAGACCCTCCAACATGTTGGGGCTGAAAACCAGGACGCGCATCGTCCCAGCTGCGCTTCCTCACGAGTCACCTGCCCCACACATTCCATTTTGGGTTCCACATTCTCACACATTTTGGGGCACTGCGCTGAGAGCACCGCACCCCAAAATGGGATGTTCCAATTTAATCGGGACAGTCGAAGGGTATGCCAGAGCTGAAAGACAGTAACTCAGGTGAGATTCAAGCCAGTCTTGCCAGCTCTCAGCTCCTTTTGCTCACTACACTGGTACACCATAAACCCTTACGAAAGGGCTGCCCAGAACATTTTGCTGCCTGAGGCAAAGGACTAAACATGGCCCTCCCCTTTCTATGGACAGAAGCTGACCAGACAGGTAGTTGAATCTCACTTACACCCAGTGCTTTTTTTTCTGGGGGGGACATAGGGGTACACATACCCCTAAGCATTTTGTGAATCTAATGGGAGAAAAACTAAAAAAATTAAAAATTTTAGTTTCTTCTCTAGCACAGTGAATCGCCAGTTCTGTTGCTGCAACCAATAGCTGTCGATAGCAACCTCATTTCCTGTCACGGTGTTTCCTGAGTCTCAGACAGAATGAGAGTTCCCCTAAACATTTTTTTAGGGAAAAAACACTGCTTACACCTGAGGAAAGTAGACATGCTTTGGGAAGGCTAGAAAGGCTGTACTGCTCACTCTGTGTAATGGTTGGGCTGGCCGCTACTGACTGTAAAAGAGCTCAAGGACCATAATTAAGATAAAATTGTGACAAGCCATGAATTTGCTGTGAATTTCACAAAGCCTTCTCCCACCCCCACTCCCTGGCCCGAACTTTTTCTTCATCATCTGAGCACTACCAAGGAAAAGGCCAAAAATCTCCAGGGTACACTGCAAAGCCTGAACTGTAGGGGAGGAAAAAATAATCTCTAAACTCCAAAGCGTGAAGGAAAACAACATCCACCGAATTTCCTCAAGTCTGACATTTGCGGAATGTCACGCTGGGACGTAGGTGGAGGACATATTGAAAGCCTTCTGCACTTTGAACAATCTGTGCAGTTTCTGGAAGTGGCTGTGTGGGTTGTTGTTTTTTAAGAGAGTGGAGAAATATTCCTCAGAGTGCGGAGGGACTAGAGAGGGCCAAAGTTTACCAACGATACATGACATTTTATTCTAGCTATGTGGTTTTTATGCCGGGGGTGAGGAGGATAACAGGGTCTACTTTGGCACTATTGATTTTTTCTTTCTTTCTAGATCCCTGAGGTCCACCAAGCAAACTTAGGTGCAAAACAGTTGGCTTGGCTGGGTGGCATAGCTGTCAACTTTTCCTTTTTCTTGAGAGGAATCCTATTCGGAATAAGGGAATTTCCCTTAAAAAAAGGGAAACGTTGACAGCTATGCTGGGTGGATGTATTTTAAGGATTAAGGAACTGGATGCTTTTGAGCTCAAGAATTTGTGAGCAGTAGCAGAATCAAGTTCATAAATCCTTTCAAACAAAATACAGAACTGCCCCCTCCCCTTGTATTCTTTTTCGGCTACCTAATTTAAATGAGGAGAAAGCCTTTTCGTCTTTGCTGCAGTTAAATAATAGAGATTTTGATTATTTACTGCAGGCATAGGCAAACTCCAGCCCTCCAGATGTTTTGAGACTACAATTCCCATCATCCCTGACCACTGGTCCTGTTAGCTGGGGATGATGGGAATTGTAGTTCCAAACATCTGGAGGGCCAGAGTTTGCCTATGCCTGATTTACTGCAATACACTCAAAGATCAACCAGAAGACTCAAAGCTACTTTCTGACTACCTTTCTTTTAAATGGAGAAGGTCAGGATTAGTCATGCCCACAGAACTGAAGATGGCTGGATCCCTAAGGTTATGTTCTACAGGAAGCTGGCATCAGGCAGCAGGCTCATTGGCAGACCAACTCTGCGTCTGCAAATGTGACCTGAAGGATGGCCATATTAACCCCACCATGTGGGAAACCCTTTCAGGCAACCACAGTGAGGCACCAGTGGCGAGGGCAATTGAGGGAACCCACATTGTGTGCATGATGTCAGGACTTTGGGAGGTATCGGGGTCAGAACCGAACATGGCAGCCGTGTGGCTCCAATGGCTGGCAGCTCCTCCTCCTCATAAATAAATAAATACATAAATAAATAATTTATACCCCGCCCATCTGGCTGGGTTTCCCCAGCCACTCTGGGCGGCTCCCAATAGAATATGAGAAACACAATAAAACATCAAACATAAAAAAACTGCCTACAGATGTCTTCTAAAAGTCAGATAGTTGTTTATTTCCTTGACATCTCATGGGAGGGCATGCCACCGGGGGGGGGGGGGGGCACCACCAAAAAAGCCCTCTGCCTGGTTCCCTGTTACCTCACATCTTGCAGTGAGGGAACCGCCAGAAGGCCCACGGAGCTGGACCTCAGTGTCCAGGCAGAACGATGGGGGTGGAGAAGCTCTTTCAGGTGCCGCCACTGGTGGGAGGCTGTTTTGACACTCCTTCCCCTCCATGGCAGGAGGCGGAGGAGAAGGAGCCGGCCACTGGAGTTGCGCCGTGGTGGGCCCCACACTTCACCTCTGCATTTTGCAGACATTTGCATAATTTTTATTAATTTGCATAATACAGAATACAAAAACAAAATATAAAAGCAGACATTGAGGGGGGGCACGGTCTCTATACCAGAAATATAGGATGGGGCAAAAGGGCTTGGCACCCCTGACCTGGAGACAGATAGGCAGGTTGTGTATCTACAGCAGTGATCAGAGGAGGAATGACAGCTGGGAGGAGCACTGAGAAAAGAAATTGTGTATCTGCAGCAGGACAACCGGACGCCTTCATCTGCCCCGGCTGCAACAAAACATATCTTTCCTGTAGCAATCTCTACAGCCGCAGCAGGTGCTGTAACTCTCCCATGGTTTGACTTCACCCCGAAGGCACACTCTTCCATCGTCTCCCAAGAAAGACAGATGCTAACAACTAATAGAGAACAACAACTCCGGGAAATGATATATAATGAACAAGAAAAAATGTTGAAAGTAACTTTTCCTAAGAAACCAGAAGCTTTTCTTTTCCTGAAGGACCAGATGAAACTATTTATGTATGTGGCCACGGCTGTGCAGAGTCTCTTAGCCCAGAAATTGAAAGATGGTAAAACTCCGACCGAAAAAGAATGGCAGACAAAATTGATGAACAATGCCGAAATGGCAAAACTTACAGGAGGAATTAGAAACCAGGAAGAGGAGAATGGAGAAAGTTTATAATTTGTTTGAAAAGCTGTTGTGAACAATTACATACATTAGGATAGGATTGGCAGAAAACTTGTAGCAAAAATTTGACCTATGGATCGACAAAGGATTTTTAAAAATAGAGTTATGATATATAGGCAGAGGGGGAAATCATTACATTAAGATCCACAATGGGAGGGGGGGAGTCAGAAGGGATTATATGTTCATGTATTTAATTCATTTGTTTATGTAAAATTGAAAATGCAAAAATAAAATTTATTTCTAAAAAGGAGAACAACAACTTTTGGACTATCAGTATTACTACTCCAGCATTAACTCTAAAAGCAGGTAGTCTTTGTTGAGGAAATTGCCCATGTCTAGTAGGAACACAACACAAGTTGTTTACTACGGTCTCAATTAATATTTTATGGCTTTGTTATTGATGTTTTGATATTGTGACCGGTATGACACACCACCAAGAACCTGCCCAGGATCCAGGCATTTCAACTGCCCCTCCAAATTAGTTTTTCATTTGTACAGACTGTTCACCATTGAACATGTTAAGCCTCAGAGGTGACTGAAAATGCCCAGGTCCCCTACGCTTTCCACTTTTCCATTCAGACGTTAGACGCAAGAATAAGGATCGAGGTCGACAGAAATCACAATGGTGAGCAAAGTTTGTTTTCCTCTTCCCCTTCCAGCAGCATGAAATCGATACTACAAAATTAGAACTCCCCAACCTCTGTAGAAATAATAAAAGCAGAAGGTCGCATTTGAAGAGCTGTTTGCCCTTGTGTCTCTTGGAAGAACTCCTAGTCTCTTAAAATGACAGCACAGCTGCTCACAGAGAATTATGCAGAAAGATTACTAAATTCTGGATCCAGTTCTTAGACTATGCTGCAAGTATGACAACGAGTGGCGCTGCATCGATCAAATAGCAGCTGCTAAGACAAGCTGGCTGTATTTCAAGAGCACGCCGGCAAAATTTTCAATTTGTTCAATAATGTAATAGAAATTACATTGTGGGGGGGAGGCAGAGGGGATCTTATTTCATCCCCCCATGTCATCTCAAGAACCACCAAAGTGCTGACTATTGGGGATATATATATTTCTAAGTTTGCAAAAATACAGTGGTACGTCGGGTTACATACGTTTCAGGTTACATATGCTTCAGGTTACAGACTCCGTTAACCCAGAAAGAGTACCTCGGCTTAAGAACTTTGCTTCAGAATAAGAACAGAAATTGGGCTCCGGCGGCACAGCGGCAGCGGGAGGCCCCATTAACTAAAGTGGTGCTTCAGGTTAAGAACAGTTTCAGGTTAAGAACAGAACTCCAGAACGAATTAAGTTCTCAACCCGAGGTACCACTGTACTTGCATTGTCTCTTTTTTCAAGTTGCGTTTTCTACAGATCAGTTTCATCTGTTGTGAGACATGGTTGCCCAATAAAGGTAAAGGTAAAGGTGCCCCTGCCCGTACGGGCCAGTCGTGTCCAACTCTAGGGTTGTGCGCTCATCTCACTTAAGAGGCCGGGAGCCAGCGCTGTCCGAAGACACTTCCGGGTCACGTGGCCAGCGTGAAGTGGCATCCGGCGAGCCAGCACCAGCGCAGCACACGGAAACGCCGTTTACCTTCCCACTATAAAGCGGTACCTATTTATCTACTTGCACTTAGGGGTGCTTTCGAACTGCTAGGTGGGCAGGAGCTGGGACCGAAAGACGGGAGCTCACCCCTCTGCGGGGATTCGAACCGCCGACCATACGATTGGCAAGTCCTAGGCACTGAGGTTTAACCCACAGCACCACCCGCGTCCGAAAGGTTGCCCAATGGTTGCCATCAATTTAATTTGAACTGATTTTATAATGAATTGTTTTAGAATGCTTTATTATTTTACTGTTGTTAGCCGCTCTGAGCCCGGCTTCGGCTGGGGAGGGCAGGATATAAATAAATTATTATTATTATTATTATTATTAGTGTTACATACAGTGTTAGGTTAGGAAGAAAACAGGGGGAAAGCGTGGGGGGGAACGGTGAGTGGGGTTTGGGTCGGTTGGCAATGCTTCTATTCTTCTACTTAGTGTATGTGTGGGGTTTTGTGTCAGTGTCCCTTGTGTGGGTTCATTTACTATTCGCTTGCATCTTCCAAGATCATAATGCCCACTCACATTAAAAGACTCATAACCCACCTACTCTCAGCAGCCAGAAACATCATAGCCAGACACTGGAGAGACCTTGTCAGGAGTAAGCATGGACCAATGGGAAACAGCCTTATTAGAAATGCTAACTGTTATGTACTGAGTTGAATAGGATTGAAAAGGCAGCAGTCTGATTGGTCCTAGAACTCCTAGAACAATAGGATTCAGAATGCAGCAGTCTGATTGGTCCTAGAACAATAGGGTCCAGAATGCAGCAGTCTAATTGGTCCACAGGAGCCACCCAATCCAGCTCCAGATGGAAGTGAATCAGCTATCTGATTAGTCTACAGGTGAATCCTGGAAGTAGCCAATCACGTGGGGCCCATTGTGTAAATAATGTATATAAAGCAGACATTCTGGGGGACCAGTAATAAAAAAGAAACTAAAAAGGAAGAAAAGAGAACTATATCATCCTCTCCTACTGCTATAACTTTTATCCCACAAAGCAGTGGTTTTCATCCAGTGTTCCATGGCACCCTGGGGTGCCTTGAATGATGGTCAGGATTGCCAAGGGCAACACTGGCCTCTGTCCCTCTTTCCTTCCTTCCCTCCTCTGGTGCCCTCTCACATCTCTGCTTCCCAAAGTCTTGACAGCTATTTGTTGCAGCAGCCCAGACTATAAGCTCCCAGGCGAATGGTGCCTCTGGGGCTGGTCAGGGGGTGCTGGTTGCCAGAAGTTGAGGTGGCTTCGGAGTAAGCAAGCCAGCCAGTCCACCAGCCCTTGCTGTTGGGAATGGACAGACAAGTCCCAGGTCCCTGTGGGTCAGTGTGAGGAGGCACCTCTATTTGGGGCAGGGGGCGCAGCTCAGAGACCAGGGGCAGCAGCAGAAGCAGCCCAGAGGACTCCCAAGGAGAGGGGGAGAGGATGAGGCTACACTCCACAAGGAAGGCTGTTCAAAAAAGGGTGAGAGGCTGCCAGCTCTGTCAGGCAAGGGGTGACATAACTGGGCTCCTGAGCCCCACAGGGGTGCCGCAGAAAGAATGCAGTTGGTCAAGGGAGCCATGGACTCAAAAAGTTTGAAAACCTCTGCCATACAGGAAGAGGGGAGCCCTCCCAGCTCTCACCTGGAGTCATTCCTCTCTTCTCACAGCCTCTCATCCTGTGAGGTTTCTTTCCCCTTCCCCACCTCTCACGCAGGGTCCTTCAACCGATCCTTCACCTGCGTGCAATGCTTACCCAAATACAATGAGAGAATAAATAAAAAAAACAGCTACCAAAAGAAAAAGAGAGAATAAAGGGGACCTCTAGCTGGAGTCCCTGAACTAGATGTACTTTCATGCTCTGAAAATGGTTCTGTGTAGTTCTGGTCCCAGAAATGAGGGGTGTTGCAGTTTGCTTCTTTAACTCCAGAACAGAGAAATTGTGCCAGTGCACAACAACAGGTCCTCTTTCAAACAAAAGATAAATGTGTAACTGATAAAGAGAAAGCAGGACTCAGCTGACACGCTGCTGCGCTAAACCCACCCCATAAACAACGTGCTCCCTGCCTTTGCAAACCTCAAAAGCCCCAAGGCTAACTATAGGGAGACCACAACAAAGTGTTATTTTTGGCCTTGGAGAAGTTCAGGAGTGTCAAAAGCTTTGAACCGGCTCCACAGAAACAGAGAACTGCAGGACTTTATGCTGATCTTTTGGCAGCGAAGAGCCATAAACAGGCAGAGCAACATCACTCAGGCTTGCAGCGAAGACATTAAGTACACGGAGCTTATTGGGGTATGTGATAAGGGAAGAGAATGCACATTAGAGTGACAGAAGTGGAACTAGGAGAGCCCAGCCTGGTCAGGAACATCATGTCCCTGACAAGCTTGAATCTCAACTACTGACACAAGTTGCTAAAGCACATGGGCTTTTAGGATCTGCAACAGAAGCTTGATAGCGGCAATTTCCAGGAAAACTAACAGGAAAACTGAGTAGGCAGTGTGCTTCAATAGAAGTTGGAAAAAAGAAATCTACACATTGTAAAGAAATCAGGCATTTGGGAGAGTAGAACGTCTGTCACCCAGGAAGCATTTTTCACATACAGCTCTTTACTCCCAAATTATTTTAAAGTTGTCGTGGGTTTCGTTTTAAAACAGTTTATTCAAACTTTGTTTTAACACAATTTATTCAAACTTGGGATGAACAGGCTATATCTCACATGGCTTGCACTGTCAGGAAACTGCAGAAGCTATTTGCAAGCAGTGTGTCAGCAGCAAGTTAAGACACTCACATTTTAAAGAAGTGCAGCCTACTTATGTGTCCGGTATACAAAAATATTGTAATCTTGATATTTTTGCAGTTTGAAAGCATGCCAGTGCAAGTAGATAAATAGGTACCACTGCGGCGGGAAGGTAAACAGCGTTTCCATGCACTCTGGATTCCATCAGTGTTCTGTTGCACCAGAAGTGGTCTAGTCATGCTGGCCACATGACCCGGAAAGCTGTGTGTGGAAAAATGCTGGCTCGCTTGGCCTGAAAGCGAAATGAGTGCTGCACCCCATAGTCACCTTAGACTGGCCTTAATTGTCCAGGGGTCCCTTACCTTTGTTGTGAAGGCGCTGTCATAAACACCACTGTGGACTGAGAACAAAAGAGCCAAGAGATCTACTAAATCTGATTTTATTAATATGATCAACATACTTATACGTGCAGATATGCAACTAGCAAGAAGAACCAGGAATTTCTCCAAGATATAGCAACAAACCGGTGATGGCAATAAAAATACTTGATGCTTGTGGATATAAAGTCTCCTTTGTGAAATTCTCTGCAATTTGGTCACCAAAAAATACGTTAAGTTTTATGCAAAAGAGATCAGGCAATACACACAGCAACTGCAAAGACAACAAGACTTTTAATGCACAGACCCCTTCCAACATTGCCTGACCTTGTAATATTAATGCACTATGCAATCTGTTGGTTTACAACAGCCATTGTTTCCATGGGAGCAGCAGGCTAGCTGTCATATTTGACCTATGGGCCAGGGCATTAGATTCCCTCCTGAAACTTATTTAAGAACACAATCCACTTTCCAATTTGAGCTAGTTATGGTAATGTTGGATTTTGCTATCCTGGCTGAAGCATAACCTGTGCATGAGTTAGCAGACAAGAAGAAAAAAAGTCACACCACACCGTGTTTTTGAGTCAAATTAATTTTATTATGCTCCATGATGAATTGCCACCAGTGCAACATCCTATTCACTGTACATTAAAAAAAAAAGCCAAAGAGAAAGAAAATTCACATACCAAGAATTTCAGTTTGATGAAACGGAAAACTGAACGATTGAGATGCTTTCAGAGTACAAGCGGCTAGTTGATATTGTCTATGCGTAGTGCTGAGATATAGGCCTCAGGCTCAGTTGCTAATAGCCAAGGCTACCTGGACAGTCAATTTAACTGGTGCATGAAGCTGCCTTGTTACAACAGTTAGCAGTAGTGATTCAATGACATGAAACGTCGCCTCCAGCCCACATGGGAAAATGCAGAAACATGCAGCTGTGACATTGTAGCCTAACTGTAACTGCAGTCATGCCTTAAATTAAGACCGTACAATATGCTATTGAAAGCAAAACATCTGAAAATTTGTGCAATAATGTGGATACACTTTATAGGAAAACAAAACGAAACGAAACGAAAGCCTGTTGGGCAAGTGATTAATGGATTACACAAATATCTCAGCCATATAATATTAAATCTTTCCAAGTTCTCTCGACTCTAGAAGCATGTGCTTTATTCATGCTAATAAGTAACATCTTTGGAGGCCACCTGAGCAAGATCTATTTGAAAAATGCCCTTTATGATTACAGAGCTGGAGAGACAGCACTAAACGCTGCCCCGAAGGCCATTAACACTCCCTCTCATGTGCACATTCTTAATCCTACTTCAGAGCATTCAAATCAGGCTTCAGCCAACCTGCCCGCAGTCCTCAAGCCATACTAGCAGCAACAGTGGCTGAAAGTCTTTCCAGCAGCAGGCAGTGCTGTGGCTACAATCGCAGGGAGAGGAGGAGACCTTTAAAATTCTCCTTTCCCAAGCCGTGTGCTTAAAACAAAAGTTACCCTCATCGGAATAACGTAGTTTTGCTTCCAACACCTCCCTCTTCATCAACATAACCTTTAAAATCCTGTTTTCCTCGAGTATTAAAAATCTGGATGCTAGACATACGTTATAACTGCAGTAAGATATCCAAGCCAGGTCATATTGCAGGTCCAGCCTGCCAAGATCAAGCCAACACTGGGTTTCAGCAAATACAAATTTCATCCAATATACCATGAATAGAGAAGGTGGGGAGAGGGGGAAGAAGCATGTGTTAATTGTACGCCAGATATTCCTCCCTTGAAACACTGTGCATCAGCGAGGCAAGTTGATTATTCCTAGTGTTTTCTACTTCAGTGTTTCCTTGCTGCAAGTATGGGGTTAGCACTGCCAATGCCTATCTTAAATGCAGCACCCTGCATATAAAATAGGGAGATAATCCAAACGTTAAGTCCATTAGTAAATAAGAAAATTAAGATGAGAACTCAACTTTCCCCGTCGTACGTCGGAACGCGACTTCCAAGCACGGAGCATCACATCCCTTGGCGTCATTTCTAAGCGTGAGGCAAATCAAACTGCAATATGCAAGTTCAGTGCGTATAAAAAGCAGTGGTTTAAACCAACTTTGCAGTAGTGAGACCCTCCCAAAAGGCAAGCAGTTCAGTGAGCTCTACCTGGAGATTTAGTGTCCAAAGGAAACAGGGCAACATTGACCCATTATGCTTGAATAAACCCATAGGGGTGCATGCAAGGAGTGGATCTCTGAACATTAATAGGCTGAGAGGCACAGAGCCCACCCAGTCTCAGCTTATCCAGCCAAAGGGAGTTGAAAGGAAACATCAGTGAAGAATTCATGCTCATATCCCTTCTCTCCCCCTGAAACGTTCCCCATCGCTTTATGAAAGCCTGTCACAGTCAGGAGAAGTATATATTTAAGGCATCCATCCATCCATCCCTGTATAAATGCTTTCAATTTCTAGATCACAGATCTGGTGCCTAAACTGTGTTGGGTTTATACCGTAATCCATAAAGACTGCAGAGTGACACCACCTAAATTCATTTATTAGTATTCTCATGCCCTACACATTTTAAAATTAATTTAAATCCGCTATTATTCAGAGCAAACTTTATAACCACAGCCCTTCAGTAAAAAACAGCATATAAAAATAAATAAACGCCCGCAGCAGTTGCCATAAATGTAGACTCCTCCTCTTCATTGTGAAAGATAGCTGGTAAAAATCAGAAGTGGCTTACATCAGAGATGTCACACTCTGAAACCAACAGGGACGTTCCTAAATTGAGCATTCAAGGTGTCAACGCTGCCCGACAGCAGGAAACACAGTGCTCCAGAATCAGGGGAAATTTTCACAACTGCTTTATTATTGTTATTATTATTATTTTACGATTGTTTTATGTCAGCTTAAATGCTAAATTTAAATCGCAGCGGTATGAACTGCAACGGTTCATTGTTTTATCAGCCTCACCCACGTGGCAGAGTTTCCAAGATGAAGGGGCTAAAACTAGGAGCTGCATTGCTTAAAGAATGTAGTGCTATACTAGGTTTTAATAAGAAAATTTAGATACAGAAAAAGTAGGGTATGAAAATAGTGTTTTCCTTCTTGCATTATAACTAAATACATTTAAGGTGTGTTTGTCAATCTCGCATATTACATTAAAACTCCCTTATTGATGGAATGGAAAGTGTTCACATGTACACTGAGCAACCCGGTGTAAACTTGTACACATTAATTTCGGGAGTAACTTTGTATAGGATTATGACAAACCTTTACAGATTAAATGAGGTATTGCACAGATTAATAAAAAAGCAAAAGGCAACAAAAATATACAGCAAATTGGTAGAACATTTACATGATAATTTTACAGAATCCATAGACAGAAAGTAGTTTAGTATTTCACCTTAAAAATATATATGATATATAATATACTGATCAGTCATCCCATTCATCATCATCCTCGAAATCTTCTTCATCTTCTTCATCCTCATCTTCATCTAATGGTAAGAAAAAAATTAAGTTATTTTTGCAAGAACTAAACATTCAGCAAAAGCTAGTGTTGCCATTTCCGCCCCCAGCCCCCATTTTGGTGGTATTGAATGGCATTTGCACAGCAAGAAATAATAACAATAATAGTAATAATAATATACCTGGGCATGTATGTGAAAAATTGTGACTATTTAAGTACCCAGGTCCTAAGTCGCATAGTGACTGTATATTACTTTCCTTAGGAGTAGAGTGCATATTATTTATGCCTACCCCATGATTTTTGTAATAACAGCTGGCCAAAACATGATTTTCTTGATGGTGGCACAGTATTGAGACCTAAGTGACAGCTTCAAAATATTTGTAATATTCCTACTATTATCTATATACTTCTTCCAAATAAATAAGCGATCTATCTGGTACAGGAGAATAACCAAATAACTTATTCTTTTTTTAAAATAAGGGATGCTTATGGAAACAGAAACAAGTTTCCATAAATTACATCCATTGTGTGGGTTGTGACAAGCAGTTCTAGAATTGTATAAATTAGTAAACTGTTGATTAATATAATTTTTACGGTTGCTACAAGGCTATTTTTCAATACAGGTTTTTCTTAAAACTTCACACTGCTGATAAGCCTATAATCCCGTTCTGTTAAATATTATTATATCGGCAGATAGAATAGATGCTATAATCCATGTTATAAACGTGGGTATTAATTCAAGGAAACAAATTGCACATGGCCGTATAAAGACACCCTACCTGAAGAATGAATGGCTTTGCTCCTTTTCTGCATAACTTCCATTAGCGCTCCCACAATACCCGAGGTGGGAGCAGGCGTAGGCGGTGCACTCTCTTGCCCATCAGATACCTGGGTGGAGGTGATTGAATACAGAAATGTAGAAGTGTACATAGAACTTAGAACATTTAGCACTCAATTTCTGAGAAGCCAATTGGCTAAAGAATACCGTCAAGTAAACAGAAACAAGGACAGACTGATTATTCTATGCTTCGTACTTTTACTCGATCACCAAAAGTCTACTTAGGTGGGAGAAAGTGCCAAAGGTTTAAAATCAAGGGCATTTTTAGGAATCCACATTTGACACAGAAAAGACAGTTAATGAAATTCTTGTGACAAACATATATTACTATATTACAGAGGTTGTGGACTCTCCTTCCTTGGAGGTGTTTAATAAATAATAATAAAATAATAATAATAATTTATTATTTATTCCCCAGCCACTCTGGGCGGCTCCCAATCAAGTGTTAAAAACAACACAGCATTAAATATTAAAAACTTCCTTAAACAGGGCTGCCTTCAGGTGTCTTTTAAAGATAGGATAGCTGCTTATTTCCTTCACATCTGAAGGGTGGGCGTTCCACAGGGTGGGAGCCACTACTGAGAAGGCTCTCTGTCTGGTTCCCTGTAACCTCACTTCTCGCAATGAGGGAACCGCCAGAAGGCCCTCGGATCTCAGTGTCCGGGCTGAACGATGGGGGTGGAGACGCTCCTTCAGGTATACAGGACCGAGGCCGTTTAAGCAGAGGTTGGATGGCCACCTGTCATGGATGCTTTAGTTGAGATTCCTGAATTGCAGGGGTTTGGGTAGAATGATCCTTGGGATCCCTTCCAACATGATTCTACGATACACACTACACAGAATTTTGCTAGTAACCAGAACTAAGGAACAAAAAAAACCCAGTGATACTTACAGACTTCAGCTGTATACCCTGCCGTATCTGATCAAGTAGCGCGTCTCTTCCCGAGCTGGAGACCGGACGACTGCTCTGTTCTACTTTTTTCAACTGGGCCCCTTCTCTGATTTGATCTAAGAGAGCTGCTTTATTTCCTGCAGGAACTGGAAGCTGGTGGTCAACCTCGACTGGGACACCGGGCGGCGGAGGAGGACCAGGAGGGGGTGGGGGTGGGGGAGGCGGAGGAGGCACACAAGAACCACCCGAAGGTGGCGGAGGGGGTGGTGGGGGACCGGAGGGGGCCGAGGAAGAATGAACCGGAGGAGGAGGAGGATACATCCTGTTGGGGGGCGGAGGCGGCACCGCACCGCCAGGTCTGGAAGGAGGCGGAGGGGGTGGCGCTGCGGTCGGAGCTCTTGAAGGAGGTGGTGGAGGAGCTCCCCTTCCCCTAATAGGAGGGGGAGGTGGCCCCGAGCTATGTGGTGGTGGGGGAGGAGGAGGAGGGGGAGGGCCGCCCCTGGATGGTGGAGGTGGTGGAGGAGCTGAGAACAAAAAACAAACAAGTGCTTAGTCACTTACAGAGGGACAGTTTTCCCCACCGACCAAGAGCTGCATCAAAAAGACCATTTTGATTTACAGAAGAGCTCAGTTCCCTTGCCTTTCCCCTAGGGAACCTCACTCAGTCTGCAGTCTGTCCTCCATCACAGATGTGCTAAGTTCAGGACATGCATATCTATCAATAAAGGGCAGTTCACAATGCTATATTTCTGCAGTGACAGTACAGTGGTACCTCGGTTTTCGAATGTCTCTGTTGATAATAATAATAATAATAATAATAATAATAATAATAATAATAATAATAATAATAATAATTTATTATTTATATCCCACTCAGCTGGCTGGGCTGGCCCAGCCACTCTGGTGGCTTCCAACAAAATATTAAAATACAGGGCTGCCTTCGGATGTCTTCTAAATGTTAGGTAGTTGTTTATCTCTTTGACATCTGGTGGGAGGGCGCTCCACAGGGCAGGCGCCACTACCGAGAAGGCCCTCTGCCTGGTTCCCTGTAACTTGGCTTCTTGCAGCGAGGGAACCGCCAGAAGGCCCTCAGAGCTGGACCTCAGTGTCCGGGTAGAATGATGAGGGTGGAGACGCTCCTTCAGATATACTGGACCGAGGCTGAGGAACATTTCGGTTTTCAAACGCTGTAAACCTGTAAATGCTGTGGTTTTTGAACACGTCTCGGATGCTGAACATGCCACATGGATTCCGTAGAATTTTCTGCATTGAGTTTTTGGACGTTCTGGAACTCGAACAATCTTCCAGAACAGATTATGTTCGAAAACCGAGTTACCACTATACTACCATTTTATCAGTTGGTTTTTTTTAAAAAAAGTATGTTTCCAGTTGAGCATATCTGGTCTCTCACCCAGCTAGCATCACAACTGCAACAAACCACTCTCTGCACACCAAGCAAAGGAGAAAAAGTGGGGTGGGGGGAAGAATGCATGTTCTCAAATGTCTATACAGGTCAATGCCAATATTTACAAGTGACGGTCTATCTGCATGGCTTTCATGACACTGAAGTTTTATACTCACAGCCTTTAAGAGGATAATCTTAACACAGCAGCAAAGCATTTCCAAAAGGAACCAACTCTCTCCAAAGAAAGGTTAATACTTTGTGTTTTAGAATCACTGAAATTTGAAATTTTTCTGCCTCACACAAAGCTATTGCTCCCAATTGGCTGTGTTACCCAACTGTTACAAAAAAAATGGGTAAAACGTTTTCATACACTAGAGAATGGGCAACATATAATTTTGCCCAAGATAGCTCATTTGTCATTATAAAGCAAATCAAACATGGCTTTGTTGATTTAGGCACATTTTTACTGCAACAGGGAATCCAATACAGATGGCAGGCCTAATCCCAACTTCCATATAACAATCAATGGAAGGTTCTGAATAACTTTTTACCGTAGCCCCACATCAAATCCAGCAAATCATCTCAATGGCCACTGAGTCATAGGTATATGTGTAAAGGCATTCATTTTGGAATAACTTTTAAGTAGCCAAATGAACTAAGGCCTTAGCTCACCCTGATCTTGAGCACTAGCATATTCGAGATAATCTTGACATATACATATAGGCCATCATTCTCTGTTTAATTTTCAAAATGGCAGCTCAACTCTTCCTCCCATCCTTAACAGTAAGAGGAGGAAGAGGAAGGATGGAATACGCATCACTATGCAATATTATTAAGGTCTCTCAAATATTATTTCCTGCTACTTGCAGTCACCATTGAAGAAACGACCTTGCTAGTGAATGGCCTCAGTGCGCTTCGCAAGATTGTGGCTGCAGTCTCATACCTATTCATCTCACAGAACTCAACTGAGCTTACTTCTGAGCACAGACTTGCATAGGATCGCACTTTAAGACTCAAATCTTTCTCCATACACAATCCCTACCAGTGGTCAAACACCTTTGTGTTCAGAGCAAGTACAGAGCAGTTCATTCCCAAAACCCAATTAAAAGCTAACAACTGGTAAAATGTGTTCTACTTAGCCATGATGAAGAAAACCACTTGTAAGTACGGGGTCTCTTGCTATTAGAACAAGGAAGCCCTTTGTTCAAAATCGCTAAATTAAGATCTTAAAGCGCGCGCGCGCACACACACACACACACTTCAAACAAGGATATATATTTTATAAGGCATATTATACGGTAGGTTGAAGCACCAAAGGGCAGCAGGTTAGTGACTTTAACAAAAATTAATTGCAGGGCACTGTTTACCAGTAATATCCAATGGAAAAAACCCAAAACTTTTAACTATCTATATAAAAAGGTTACAATTTATGTATTGACGTATCAATTCCTAAACCTGGTATTTTTTAACCCAAACGTGTAGGTATTGTGTATCACACACCACTGCAAGGCAAAGAACTCTGAAGATTAGAATTCATACATACCACTCCAGAGTGGCGGACCTAGATCATAAATGTAACACACATTAACTTTCTCTGAAGCTTCTCTGAAGAAAGATTTACTTTCTTTAATCCACTTCCATTAAACTGTCAGTCTCTGGCCTCTGCTGTCTACGTCTACACCATAATAATTATGCTACAGAGGCACAACCAGCCATGTAAGTATTGAATCATGACAGAAATTTTTGGTTCTCCAATTATAGCTGGCCATTGCAACTACTTGCAAAAACAAACAAACCCAGAGAAGTCAATTTCTACAGAGTAATGCAGTCCTGGGATACCCCCTGCTTGGGACTCAATTTTTAAACATTTTGGCTTAGATACAGGAAGGTGTTTAAAACAGAAAAGTTTGTTGGCTGCGGAGATTTTGTCAAAGCGAAGTGCATTCCATTTCAAATTAAGTGTGTTTTAAAAAATGTGCAAATAGAAATCCATTTAAAAAATCTGGAGAAGCACTTCTCAACTTGATGTAATGGACTGGATTCATACCGTGGTCCCACCTGCAGGAGTATCCCGAGTTCTGCTCACGGGATGCTCCCACGGATTGGGGCAGCAGAGAGAAGAGAGTTTAGCTGATCCCCTTTCCTCAGCCCATCCTCTCAGGCCTCAGGAAGAGTGCAGAAGGTAGAACTTGGAGCTACAGTGAAGTCTGGCTCAAACCCTGCATTTTTGTAGGCATTACAAAGCATGAGTGGATGGCACGAGGACTCACCTTGTCTACGCAACTCGTTTTTAACAGCTTCCACACCTCCTGTTTTTTCAATAAAATCATATATAACCTTGGATGTTTCTTTGTCTTTCAGCTGAGCCTCTGAAATTCCACACATGTCAAACAGGTTTTTCAGCTCTGGATCCAAATTGTTAACCTAATGGAAACATTAGAGCCGTTAGAAGCTACTTTTTTGTTGTTGTTCAGCAAACACAGATCCTTTTATTAGAAAAGTTTCTCCACACAAAACCTTGGGCTGTGTGGCAACGATGTAGCATAGTTTCTGGGAAGATTTCTGTTTTCAGGCATGAGGCTCAAAGCATTTTTAGTTAAATCGGCTTGCATGGCAAATTTAAAAAGCTTCATGACAAAAAAAAGTATGAATTACAATTGCCCTCCTTTCAATTTTTGTTTCACATAAATATAGAATGACTGTGGAACGCTTGGGAGTTTTGGGACAGTTAACCACCCTCATTCTTGCTTACATCAAAACCTGTGTTTGGGTCCCAGCCAACATGTCCAATGTGCCTAGAGGGAAAAAACGAAACGCAAAATTAGAATATATAAGGAGTATTACATATTTCAATATGTAATCTTCACGGTGATAAACTACTGCATTATACTTGATCAACTGATACAAATGGAAAATGCTTCGGATGAGACACAGAATTCTGTGCCTAAATGATTCCACAGATTCCGCACATACTCTCTGAAATAGCCAGTGCCAACAGATCTACTGATAGCATTTTAATTTTAAACAGTATCAATCTCAACTAAGAGAGTTTTAGCACATTTCAAAAACTGAAGCCTAAAAAATGGTCATACTATACTGATTAAGTCCATTTTTCATTTTCAGTTGTTAAGATAATAATGGAGACAGCTTTTATTAAATAAGGAGCCGGGTTTTCATTAAATTGCAATTGCCAGGTACAAGTTTCACTACTGTGTTATTTCGTTTTCATATTCAGTAGTAAAAGATAAAAGGTAAAGGACCCCTGGACGGTTAAGCCCAGTCAAAGGTGACTATGGGGTTGCTGTGCTCATCTCGCTTTCAGGCCAAGGGAGCCGGCATTTGTCCACAGACAGCTTTCCGGGTCATGTGGCCAGCCTGACTAAACCGCTTCTGGTGCAACGGAACACCGTGACGGAAAGCAGAACACACAGAAATGCCGTTTACCTTCCCACCGCAGTGGTACCTATTTATCTACTTGTACTGGCGTGCTTTCAAACTGCTAGGTTGGCATGAGCTGGGACAGAGCAACGGGAGCTCACCCCGTCGCTTGGATTCGAACTGCCGACCTTCCGATCGGCAAGCCCAAGAGGCTCAGTAGTTTAGACCACAGAACCACCTGCATGCCCTTTAGCGCTTACCTTTACCATTCAGTAGTACAGCACTGTTAGAAATCATGGATACCACTGGATGCTAGTCATCCTTCAGTGGCAATATAACAGTGGGCTTCAAACTTTCTACATGGAAAGGTGCTTCACCTTCTACACCAAAGTGTATGTCAAGAAATATTCAGCATTTTTTCGTGACTGCCCTGCATGGTGAAAACGGACTGAGGTATGTTCTAGATGCACACTTGGGACCGCAGTAGGATTTCACTGCCATCTCATGAAAATCAAGAACGTGCCCAGTGCAGCCCTGTGTAACTGCAGGATAAGCTTAATAGTGACAGAAAAGCTGATTGCCATGGAAGTCTGCCCACTGAGATATCTAAATAAAGGATCTCAGCGGAAACTTAATTATTCAGTATAAAAAGTCTGCTTGCATGCAATAACAAAAGCTAAGACACCATGCATACATGATGGAATACATAATGAAAGTTGCTTCTGTTATTAATATTATGATTGGTTAAGGTCTTTAACCTAACCCATATGTATTTTATTGGGACATCTGAAGTTCTCCATGTACAATGAAACATGATCTGATGCTTGTTTGTTTATTGCTGTTTCAACTATAATATGGCTGTTTCAACCATATTAACCATTGGGGGAATAACATTATACAATTTACAATATATACATAGATACAACATCGAAACATTGAAACACCAACACACACAAATACAAATCGATCTGGTACCTATCAATTGCAGTCACTAAATAACTCTTGGCATTATTTTTCTAGAAAAAGAGGTGCTGAAACTCACTATGAACGCCTCTCTTGTTCTCTTAGAATGGCAATGGCATCCACCTGAGAGATGCCAGAACTGAGTTCCGACAAGTTCCGTCTGAGAAAAAGCCCTGGTGCCTCTAATTTTCCAGTGCTAAAAAACATCTGGATTTTACCCTCGATTACAACAATTATCTGTGTTTGCTAATCCTTACCATAGAGGAACCAATGAAATATTGGCAGATTTTTGATAAGCTTGAGAAGGTAGATGACCCACCCTGTAAGGTCAACCAATATCCACTTCAGAGAAGATGTTTTGATTGTTGGGAGCTAACCAAATACACAACTGAGAACTAGTGCCAGAGTGTGTCTTTTCCCTTCTCTCTCCCAACCTGTAAGTCTTTAACTGTATGGCTGAGGGAAGGGACTGTCTTGCAATTCTTCTTTGGAAGTCACTCAGCGAACTCTTTTCATCAGGGTAAAAATGCTTTAAACAACCAAATGTCCAGATCAGATTCCTGCACATAGGCCAATACTTTTCAGAGATGCCACTTAGTTAGCAGAACACATAGATAGGTTATTTAGAGGGAACACCATGGTGTTCGGGCAACTACACTGGGCTGTTGGTTCATTTTTGGGACCAATTCAGAGTGCCCTAAATGGTTAGGGACCATGTATCCCAAGGACCAAACCTTCTACCACGAGTGCCTAGTTACGCTCAGAAGCCATCCTCAAGAGTACTCCTGCCCTTTGGGAGATCTATGGATCTCCTTCCCTAGGTAGGCTTGCTAGGTGAAGTTTCAGTATCAGACTAAGACATGCTTGCTCACACTTTCCAGCACACCACAGCTGCCAATTTTAACTGATGGCTTTGTTGGCTCTGTTGGATTTCATCATCCTACTTTGCTTCTCCTGCTTTTGGAGGATTTTCATACTGAGTTTACTGTATTGTTGTTCTATTGTGTAAGCTACCCTGGGCCTTAAAAACACACACACACACACCTCTAAAGGGTGGTCCATCTTAAACTACCTTAATACCGCCATTTCCAAAATGGCAAATTACCATGGAGAAAATATTTAAAACGGCACCTATTTAGTATTACTCGCAAACTGATTTTCTTCCCAAATGTAGTAACTGAATTTTTGTGCCTGTCTGTAGAAAGTTATAAAAAAGAAACGGCGCTCTTACTGGAAGTTGCTTGGAGTTCCAATATCTGCCTTTGTTAACCTCTTCTTTTTTGCTTTTGCTTTTTTCTTCTCTTTGGTATATGAAATGTTGTTGACTTGTGAGCCATAAAATCTGTTAGTGGTGATTTCTGGATTTTTGATGTCAACAGTTGCCATTGGTAGACTTGGACCTGTAGGAGTGCAAACAGATTCAAATTAATTTGGTCTGCCATCTTATGTTTCCTGGACTCAAAGTATTACAGAGTAAGGAAATATTAATGTTTTAAAAGCAGAATGATACCTAGGAAAACCTTTGGTCTTTTCCCACACAATACAGAGGGCCAGAAGATTTCAATCAGTATCAATTATTATTATCTCAAAACGGTTCATTTAAGTGTAGGAAAAGTAAATACATTTCCCCACTAGATTCTTTTTTTTTAACCCAATAGTACTCCCCCTGCCATCTCAATCCAATATTCCCACCCACCCCCCAATCTCATTTCAAAAACTGTTGTTTAACAGATTTCCAACAGTGATAGCTCTAGCTCTAAAATATTAAGACAAATCTTTCTATACCATTTTACAACAGAAATAAGTGGCTACATTTTAAGTGTCAAGATATTTGAGAAGAATTTCTTACTCTTATAATTTCTTGAGAAATTGAGTTATTTCTTACTCTTCTGAATATGTGAGACTATCAGTATAATTATTTCTTATGTGAAAGAAATCTTTATAAAATTCATGGTGCAAGTTGAATAATGTACATAAGTTATCTTCCATGGTGAGGCAGCTCTGTGTAGCAGAAGGTCTTAGGAGACCACATAGTTTAAAGAAACTGTAATAGAGGTGAGAATTGGGTTATGCCTTTCTAGAGCGTTGCTAAGAAAGCTGCTGTCTTAACTGTATTCCGCAAAGTTGCTACTAGAATACATGTTGGTAGTAAATCCATGTGTACCTGTCATGCACACCTGATGTTTGCCTATTTCTAGTAGCAAATATAATCAATATAAATGTAATCAAACTAATTCTTGGAAATGTCACAATAAAATAAGAGTCTAGTAATTTTGCTATTCTTGGTTACCATAATCTGCAAATTGGATTAGATTTTGATTTTTTGGTATCGTATCGAGACAGCTAAAAATTGATGGTTTCCACAAGTAAAATTAAACAGAAATAAAAATAAAAACCACTGTTACAAAATATTCATTATGAGGTCTATATTTTCAATGCTATAGATGGAGGATAATGCCTACTAGTTTGATTTGTAGAAGAAATAATCTTTTTCCATGTTGCATAAAAACCACTCAGTTTGTACATATATTTTTAATGCTGTTTTTTTCCCTTTAGCAGTGCCATCAAAAGCATGTTTGCTCAGAAATAAGTGCCACCAGCCAATGAAAAACATGCTTACCACTCTCATTAGGCTTGGGTTGTCCACGAGGAACACATGACTCTAAGGGACTTCCATTTTCTTCTAACACTGCCATATTTATATCCAACAAAATTTTCCCCATCATAACACAAGCACCTTCCCCATCAGCTGTCGAGAGCTCGATCAGTGAAGACGAAAGCGGCCTATAAAGTTCGTCATTTGGAAGAACTTGACAATATAGTGGTCTTAAGCATCCACTAATGTTGATATCTTTCACATCCTCAGAAGCGTTTTCCGAAAACGTGGTACAAAACATGGCAATGTTTTGTGAAAATCCTTTATATTCCTCAGTTGCTGCCTGCTGGAGGGCAGCTTCCTGCAGACTAAATCAGATTCCAGCTCATGTGCTAAAATGAAAGTGGGCCACGTGATTCCTGGCAAGCCCTTTTAAAACTAATTCTGATAAATCCCCATTTTCATCCTAACCATTATGATGGAAGGTCAGTAAATCTACAGCTCACTGCCTTAACATTGAATAGACTTTTCCATTACCAACATGAATAAAAACACAAATCCCAGGAAATTACAGGCTAATGCATTTTACATAACCAGCAATGCCAATTTGTTTAATCCCACAATTTTTATTCTGCGATGTTAACCAAGCCCTTCAACAATAGGGTGGTATTTAGCTACTTTAAAACAAATCATACATTGCACCTTTGTGCAAATATTCTACAACTGTTGAGGTTTGTACCAATAAAGGAAGAACACTATTTCTAATCCCCCCTCAAAAATTAAAATGATTCTGGCTCATGACTTAGCAGCTAAAACATCTGAGTGAATTCTGCAGATGAAAAGCTAATGTCAGTATGTCAAATGGTTTAAAGCTGACTTCCTAAGTCATTCCCACATAATCAGCATTTGCTAAGAAGAGGAGTTTGTCACTACAACATCCACATTTGTCAGTGGTCTTTATTCTCAGGCCTTCCTGCTTTCGCCTTCTACTGTACTGTTTACATTGCAATTTTAAAGTACCACAAAGCAATCTCACAGCTAATCAAAGCATAACTGTCCACTTACAATTTTAAAAGATGCACTGATGTTCAGATAGGCAATTGCATTCATGAGTGATAAGCTAAGAGTAAGTGAGCGACGTTGAAACAATCAAACAATTTCATGGTTACTGCAAGCAAAAACCAACCAACCAACCACTTACCATTTGGTAGATCTCTCCTTTTCTCTGTTAAAAAGGAAGAAGAAAAAAACACTTTATACTATTTGTGCACAAAATAGAATATTAGAACATTTTTCTTACCCTCCTGAGATGTATTATCCGTGAAATGTTTGCCTATTATTATTTCAAACTCTACTTTAGAAGGTTTATTGTCAGGAGAAAAAAAGCTAACTAAGCTTCCATTCATTTTAATAAATGGTTCACATTTCCCTCAAATGGCCTGGGGATGACCTTGAATCTTTCAAATACTCTTTCAGCAGGGCTGCCATTGCTCCAGCTTGAAAAGAGGCTTAGAAAGTCCAGTTCTCTATTTAAATCACAATTAAAAGTGCTATTTCATAGACATGCCTTCAATCTTTTTTTCAAAATCTCAGTGATCTAAGACAGATTGCTTATCCTCCAATACCACCCTGTCTGATCTTAGATATGCTCTCTCAGTATTTCAAGTGGACAAAAATAAAACCTGATCTTACATCATTATGACCAAGTATATAAAATGTCACTGAACTGGCACTGGCAAAAAAATTAGACCTGAAAATTATACCTACAATTACCTAATCATCTAACTTAACATCTCAGCATTTTTAGACCTACTAAAGCTGACACATCTCTGTGTTAAAGGAGGCAAGAGTAAAATCAGTGAGGGTCTGTGATTAATCGAAAAGTGTTTTAAAATACAATTGATGCATTAAAAAAACCCAAGCTGAGGTTCTGAAAAAAGCAAGCTGACCCAAAAGGAATGATACTAACATAGTAATGCATGTGTTGTTGCGTTTAAATTTAAGACTGGTATCATTACAGTACAGAAATGCATATATTGAATGTGTAGCAAGTATGTACAAGTAGTAACTGGTAGCCAATAATGATTCTCAGCTGTTAAAAATACCTCCATAACCGAAATATGGAGATCAGTGATTACTGCCACCCCAACATTAGATCCAGAGGGTGGGAGGATCTTCCAGAGCAGATTACTTTTTTGAGGAGTGGAATAGCTGAAAATTGCTGGATACAACCCACTGCAATCTGTTTTCCTCTAACAAAAATGGTAAGATAAGCTTCCACAGGATATAGTGCATGTGCATTTTTTAAAAAATAAAAGGCATTAAACCTGAAAACCTAATTTGAATAAACTAAATTTTAAGAGGTTTTGTTTTAAAAAAAAATTGTTTAAATTGAGCACTGCAAGCACAGCAATCCTTCCAAAAAATGTTAACTATAGAAAAGAGAAGCATCAATTGTGCATCAAACTAGAAGTCATGGCTCACAACCGTTTGGTTTTCTTTTTAGTTTGGCAACTATGCATTCCCGTCTTAAGTTCGAATCCCTCACTTTCAGAAGATGATATGCTAACATTGTTTTATACTTCTCGAAACATTTATGTCCCTTATTCAGTTATTTCCAACCAATTCTACAAACCCAAATTGTAAATCTGTTTGTGTGTGCTTTTAAAGTTGATGCATTTATTCATATTGTTATTGTCTTGTTTTTTATTTCTTGCTGCCTCAATAGTTTTCATGCTTAAAGATGGAGTATAGTACTTAATTAAGACAGACGAAAGGCTGTCCTTCCTTGTTTACATTTAATAAGGTATTCTGGAGGTAAAAGGTTTGTGCTATTTAGAACTCTGTACAAAAGCTCCTTACATCCCCCAAGCACAACATCAACGTGAAAGGGGAGAAATAGCCATGCCAGTTTCTGTTTTATTCTTGTTTCAGAACCCTTTTGCTCAAAAATCTACTGGGCCCAATTAAAGTGAAAAGTAGCATACAGGTCCTATATGTTCCCATCATAGAGGGAAGTAAGCAAGCAGAGAAGAAGGAGCTATTTTTGGACCTAGTTACTGAAAAACAGGCTATGAGGCTATTTCTGGGCTATAACCACCTCACATGATGGAATACTCTTTCCACACAAAAAAACCTTCTGGCACTTTTTTATTTAAAAACCCCCAGCATATTTAGAAGGTTTGTCTAGACAGGGGGCAGCAAACCTTTTCAGCAGGGGGCTGGTCCACTGTCCCTCAGACCTTGTGGGGGGCAGGACTATATTTTGAAAAAAATAAAAAATGAATGAATTCCTATGCCCCACAAATAACCCAAAGATGCATTTTAAATAAAAGGACACATTATACTCATGTAAAAACATGCTGATTCCCGGACAGTCCGTGGGCCGGATTTAGAAGGTGATTGGGTCGGATCTGGCCCCCGGGCCTTAGTTTGCCTACCCGTGTTAGGGAGTCTGGAGGGTTTTTTGCACTGAGAAGCATCCAACATGGCAGTCCCCACCTGCAATCTGAAGTAGTTATAGCCCAGATGCAGGCATTACCTCCTTATCTGCTTTCTGTGAGACATAAGCAGTAGTGCAATACAGAAGCTTGGAAAAGACACAGGAAGCAGTGTCCTATTTCTCGGATTTAATTCCAAGCAAGGCTCCCAGAATGTCTGCCTGTCAACAAACTTTCAGGGTTATAGAACCAGCTGCATTGTACATTCCACTGCAAATAAAATGATACATTCTTGTCTGCCTGGTGAGATTGTCGCTGTGACTCCTCAGTTTATTATAGAACAAAAATTGCATCCAGTGGTATAGGATAGTCTTAGGACTCCATCTGGTGGCTTAACAGAGAAACCATTTCTGACCAGCAGGGGGGAAGCCCTGAAATCAAAGGGAAGTCCAGACACACAAAATCTGATTATAAACCAATGCACTGATTTAAAAGAAACATTTGAGTCATATATCCGAGACACAGAAGAAGTGAAGAGCTCCCTGCATCAGTATTCACCAAACAACAGGCCGCTAAGTCAAATGGCCTGGTTATATATATATTTCTTATTCTATGAACCAAGATTAAGCAGGGAAGGATTAACATGGAAAGATTCTACACATGCACCATAGCAGTTTGCTTTGGCTACCTGGTCTGCTGAACACTCCCCATGCATGTGCAGAACCCTGCTTTACATTCTAAGCCAGAGAGCAAAACTTGGGGACTTTGGTGGGAAATGGCACTTAATAATGCAGCCCAATATTATGAACTGGACAAATTCAACTAATTGCAAGCTCCAGCAATATCTTGACTATAACACAGATAAAAATTACATGTAAACTGGAAGCTCAGGGAGCCAGCAGGGATTCCAGCTGCTGAGTGGCAATTTTAACCACCTGCCAACATCACAAAAATCACTGCGGACCATATCTGCGACCCTGCCTATCTGCCCATTGGATACACTGCGGGAAGGTTGCCTGTATTTCTAAATATATAATGTGCAAAATGTCACTGAGATACTGTTTTATTCAGCCGACAGCAATAAGCACTTCACTGAATTAACAATACAACTGGGACTTACAATGAAGTGCTGCGGTGCGTTCTCAACTTTAATAGGAATGCTTCGGCGGTTCAGGATTTTATGACCTGGTCATTTGACATTCCCTCCTAACCCGTTTTCTTTTATAACTAACACTTAACATTGTGCAGCTGCTGAGTGTGTGTGCTGCTCATTGGGCTGTTGTTTTTTGTTGTGTTTCTTTAAGGGGCTTCCCACAAGTTTTCCTCTCCCTTAGAATATTTGTAATTCAGCAATCCTTGGGATTCCCCCAACTATGGTGATACTCCCCCTCTTATTTCCCAGTTGTCCTGTTTTGGCTCCATTTCCATTGGCACTCACCACTCAAGTTCACTATCAGAAGAAGAAATAGTATTGGGGATTTCAGTACTGTTTCTCAAATTTGGGTCCCCAGCTGTTGATGGCCTACAACTCCCATCATCCCTAGCTAGCAGGACCAGTGGCCAAGGATGAAGGGAGTTGAAGTCCAACAACAGCCAGGGAACCAAATTTGAGAAACACTGCAGTGTAATGTAAAAGACCAGGCACTGCTGAATCTTATTGTGTAACAGGAACCTGTGATGCTCCAGTTAATGGTCTACAACTCTGGCCACTGACTATGTTGGGTGGGACTGATGGGAGCTGGAAACCAACAACCACAGGTTCCCAAATTGTATTTTATGAAGTCCTGCTAGCATTAGCTGTAAACTGTACAAAGGTCCAGTTTGTACATATTTATTGGTAACAACTATGTGTGTGTGGCCCCCCCTTCAACCTCTAACCTATTTCTTGAATCCAGAGAAGCGAGAAACTAAGGAGGCCAGTTTCTGCCTTAAGAACGTTTTCTTCTAAGTTCTACACAAAGCAAAAATGTGTTGAAAAACTATATATCTACCAGATTTTCGTTGCCGTCGTCCAATTAAGTCCGTCACTGTCTTCTGGAATTTTTTAGCTTCTTCTTCATTAGCAAAATTAAGACCCACCTGACATGCCTGAAAAACAATTATTTTCTTATGAACATAACTTTTCTAAGAAACTATATGAAGACATGCAGGTTTTTTGCAATCTTAAATTAGTTTTTGTAAAATCTTAGATTGATTTGAGAAATTAGGTACTGAGTAACTAACAAATGTAATAAATAATAATAAACACTAGATGTACCAAGGGGATTTCAGTTTTCCACTGACAACTGCTACTGACTTCAATATGTATAAGGTGTGCCTATCTGTTCCAATGAATTTTACTCATATGATGAAGGAAAACAAATCTGTAAAAATAATGAATTCATTTGACATTAACTTCTTAATACAAATTATCAGGAAAGCTGCACAGTTCTTTATATTACTTGATTTAGAGAATAAAAGAGAGACTGTGCATATACCTGGCAGCACAAACTGACAGGACTATTTTATTCCTTTTAATGTTGTTATAGAGATAACTATGCAAAATACAGCAAAATACTTACGTCTCCAGCAAAGGTATGAAAATATGGTCTAGGACTATTATATACAAAATTATTATACAATTCTTGTTCCCACAACTGTTTTCCATCCTAAAGAAAAATGGAAGGGGGGGAAAAGACACTGAGAAAAGTGATTGCAGACACATCCTTATATGACTTCTGCATGCTGGCAAACTTTCTGCTTCCTATCAGTTGACTACATCCAAGATATTCTTAGGAGAGGACTCCATGCCATCTTCTTGAAAAGCAAAGAGCCAACACTATGCTGAGGACAAAGCCATCAAGTGGCATTGCTTCTTGGCTACCTGCACTTTGCCATCATTTATATATCATGGATTTAGATATATGCTTAAGTTGTTCCATACAATAAAATATCAATTTTCAGATTGACCTTTTATTCTGCAGTTCTTGTTGCCAAACTGTCAGGCTACAGCTCAACAGCTTGCTAATTGAGCTACGAGAACTTCTGCAGCAAGATCAGGAAGCAAAGCTCTGGCTTTCCACATGGTTCTCCTCCCAAGTACATTTATTTCTTTAGACCCATGTGTTCCCACTTTTTAAGTGTGACCAACATGCGCCACAAAGCTGAAACATGTCACACATTCATTTCTGTTTCTACAGTTTAACAATTCGTTAATACATAAATCAGAGGCATGCTATTCAACACATTTGGACAAATTAAGACAAGCACAAGCATATCTTAGAGATGGCAAAAGGAGGAGAATCTCACCTTAATATCATATATTCTGATAAAATAAGACCTTTGTGGATTGTCTTTTACAAGGCAAGCTACGCCGCAGCACTTCTTCGACCACATAGCATTGCGATCTGCTGCATAAATCTGAACAATTGCAGAAGACATTGTCTAAAAAAGAAGAAAACTTTTGTTAAGACTTGAGAGCTCATCATCATCATGCGACCGTCATATGTACAAACATGTAATTGTTTATGAAGCTGTGTAGAGCTTCATAAAAAATGGTGCTTGTTCTGGTTAGCACTGCTGGAAATCTAACCAAACATCACCTATAAAAAAATACAGCAAGGATGCTGCTTTTGCCTGAGTGATATTTTAAACAGATACAGTCCTGACAATAGTAGAGTGCCAACCTTTGTTCAAAAGCACTATAAAATCCCACTTGGATTGCTACTACTGAGTAGCAAGGTTTCACAGAAACTTAGCACACACAGGATTTAATTCATTCAACGATGAATAGTCCAACACTGAACAAGAATATTCAACAAAAGAAATTCTTGTTTAGACAGCAAGTTATCAAGTTCCTCCATAGTCCTTAGGACGGTGAACCAAGCATTTTGTGGAAGAGTAAAAAAGAACTTGGGAACAATGGTTCAGACTCCATTATTCAGTAATGCATTTAAAACTGGAAACTGCATTAGTTTTATAATCATCATAGGCTCAAAGGAGGTGAAAAATAACAAATGTGATAATATCTAGATTCTCATTTGCTAGATATAGGGATGTAAGTTAAGTTAGATAATACAGTACAGAAGTTACTTTTCTTATGAGCTTCTGGAACCCGTTTCCCCTCAACTTTTTCTCATATTGACCAGTTGCATGTTGAACTACTTTTATCTGTACACCGTGCAAGGTACCAGGAAACTACTGAAAATAAAATTTTACAAAGTTCTGCACAGAACAACATAACAGCAATAAAAATGAAATATCAGAATATACCATGACAAAGAGCTACAAGCCCTTAAGTCAATAAATCTATCTTTGTGGGGTTTTAAAAAATATATATTCATTATCAGGAGCACAAAAATATCTTCAACATTTGGAAGCCAACGAAGAACAAGGGGACACACCTGAGAGCAACAGTAAGGGGAAATGCTTTGCTAGCATCCTAATTGTTCTTTTCTTTCTGCCTCCTCCCCCCCCCCTACAGAGCAGAGCTTTCCAAACTGTGTTGCGACAGGTTAGTGTGTCAGCTGCCATGTGTAGGTGTGTCACACAAATGGTCCTTGCGCGCCTCCTGGGGCTGGAGAGGGGTTAGTTTAACCTCTGGTTTGCTAGTAAAACTGAATTACTGTGTCACGAATTGATGCATGCCTAAAAGGTATGTGTCACCAACATAAAAAGTTTTGAAAGCTCTGGCTTAAAGTCAGGGCTCCACCCTACCTGGAGATTATAACCTTGGACTTGAGAGCCCTTCCACCACCAAGTGGTTGCTTAGTTATGATCAGTAACTAAGGAAACCAAGCTGTGGAAGTGGATGGTGGCAGCCGGTCCCACAAACAGTAGTGCTGAAGGGTGGAAAAAACCTGCTCCCAGCACCAGGGACTAGTTTCTCAGGTGCAGGGGATGATCAGAAAACTGGACTTTTATAACCTTTCTGCAAATATCAAACATTTACCTACACTGCAGTTTACAGACTTCATTGCAACTCTGGTTCTGCAAGACTGGATAGCATATGCTATTTGCACTCTCTCCTTTCAAGGTTCATTGAAGTCTAGACACGACTGGCAGAATTTGAGATTTATTCAGAACAGGCTTTCCCTCTCAAGGGCTGGAGCAGCCAACATGAATCCAAGGCAGCCTTTAAGAACAGGTATCTTGCAAATTCCGACTACCTAATACAAAGTTGGTTATTGCTAACATTGCTTAAATGACAATCCTTTCCTAATATTGAAAGATTCATGGTCCTTTGAATGATCTACTCTAAGAGATGGATTCTAATGCAGCACTTCAAAGCAGCCGGCATAATTTGTACGTCGCTTTTCTGCAAAATTGTGGCCGAAGCAGTCCAAAGCACATCAAATGAACAAGTGTAATGGTTAAAAAATAATAAAAATAGAGACAACAAGAAATAATTGCAATGCTATTAATACCAAAAAGCCCACCTAGCCACACAATGTTGTATAAAACAATACAGATACACTAACCTAACAGCTTAAAATTAAACAGAAGAAAATAATGTCTAGTACAGAGATAAAATTGGGGGTGAGGGGATTACCATTCTAAAAAGACATTCCTCAGAAGCTCACATCAACTATCTTACATTCATTGGAGGGTAGCCACACTTACCACTTGAGGAACCCTTCCCTCCACCCAAGGCTGCAACCGCTGCGCGGCCAATTCCTTACATAATCAGTGGAACAATACCTGCAATTCCACCCACAAGCATTCCTGGGAGTTGTTTCACAGAGGAATGCCCTCGAGATGCCTTTAGATAGGGCTCTAGGCAGAGACAGGTAGAGCTCACCCTGCTCAGGCCCACGTCACAGTGGGGTGGACTTGCCTACAGGTGAGCCTCTGGGATGGGGCAAGCATTTGTGGGGCAGTGGCTGAAGTGGATGACTGCCAGGGGAGCAATGCACACCCCACCTGTGGCCGCAGAAGAAGTGACCCCAAACATAAGGATGTAGAGGTGGCCCATCTGCCAATCCTCATCATTCTTGTACTTTGGATTAGAGCCTAGTTAACTTGAACAAGATAGTTCCTGAATCCTTTTGACCATTGTTTTAATAGAAAAGCAGTTGCCACCTGGTAAACTTGCAAGATGTATTGATTTAAATCTAAACAAGTGCAAATGAAGGCTCTCTTCATGTTAACAGGGTTATTCCATCTCCTCCTCGCTGCTGCAGCACTTCATGAAAAGCCTCTCTCTGTAGATCAGGAAGCCAGAATTGTGTAAGCTGTGTTGCTAGGGGTTATAACTAGAGGAAAACCTGCAGGAAACAGGGGCACTCCTACCTTTGCATCAGCAAGGTGCTGTGTTGTGTTGGAAATATTTCAGTACCTTAAAGAAAGGCAGTCAAGCCATAAAATACTGTTTTTGGACAAAAACTACCTGATTCTATTTATACTGTATTAGAAAGACCTAACTGACTTTGAAAGGCACAAGTCTGAAAATATGCTAACTCCACAGTGTCTACCAATTTGGACCACCTAAACCAGAGGTACGCAACATGATGTCTTCCATATGATGTCGGATTATAATCCCACCACACCTGCCCGTACCTGCATGGGGCTGATGGCAGTTGCAGTTCCAGTATCTGGAGGAATTGGCTACCTCTGATTTAAGCTTACCCTGCATTTGATAGAATCAAGCAATCAATATTCTGCTCTTTGCTATATTGTTTAGGTGTTGTATAATAAAAAGCTAGTGGTTCAATAAAGACAGCAAAAACAAGTAGTGACTCAGGACACTTGTTTCTAGTACTTTTAAAAAATTAATGTGTATATGTTGCATATCATTACATTATTTTTGATCACGGACTGGAAATATTCAGCAGTGACTGATAATTGAAAGTCTTTTATGTGTGTAGTATAATTTCTCTACCCAATCAAAAGCCTTTTCAGCCTTAAGAATTAAAGACTAAGCAAATTAACACCTTTATGAAGATATACAAGTCTTAGTATGGCTAATTTTATATAAAGTTCCAACTTTCTTCAAAGTGGTTTATGAAGTTTATAGCGATTCAAAAATAAATTTATCATATTTTTTGTAGTGGGAGAATGGTCTTGTGACTGATCTTCACTTGGGGTTGCAACTACCACTAGTTTGACAGGGCTTCGGGGTATGGCATTTCCTAGCAATTAAAAAATAGCATCTTACATTTCCTAACAATTAAAAATATTAGTCATCATTTGACCAATTTTATCTAGGTCTTAGAGAGACCTGTTCAACAGAACAGGTGTTAAAGAAATACAAAATCATATGGACAGCTGGCATTTCACATTATCTACATGTATACAGGCTCATCAACATTTCCAGTTACAGGACTTTAGCTAGCACAGCTGGAGAAGACTTTTGTCATAAAACCTCATTGTACGCAAAACAAAAACGTGATCCTACTGAATTTTAAAGTGAACTAGGATACACCATTATTTGAAGAACTTCTTCTCTAGATTTCCCGCTACCCCCATGCTGGGTCTTGGATGCGATGTCCAAGTGGGGAGGAAGGAATGGCAACTCTGATAAGTTTTTCACCTCCCCGCACCCCTCAGGAAGAGGTTGTGGCTGAGGTTACAGAAACCAGCAAACCAATTCCTGCAGACCACAACCCTCTTCCTCTTAAAGCCCAAGGAAGTTCCTTGTAGATAAAGCAGAAGTAATCACTCAAAGTGGCAAAGTCTCACACACTATGAGTACAGGCTATTGCCAAGCTGCAAAGAAAAAGGAAGTTAATTTGTGGTATTTCACCCAAAGCCACAATACTACAGGATGATTCTGGCCCTTGCAATTGTAACCACAGAACAGGCATTGCAGATCCTCCGTTTCTGCAGTAATACATCTTTCTGACCTTGAAAACATCAGCAAGCAATTTCAAATTGATTTGGCTCAATGAGTGGACCAAAGCTTAGATTAAAAATATTTTGAGACTCTCCCAAATTAATATTTTTCATGAGCTATGCTCCAAGTTTTCAGAAATATTTAAAATGTACTCCCCATTCCTTACATACTGAAACACAATCATACCCCAGCACATAGAAGAACCTCAAGCTGAGGTTCTTCCCATTCATCAACCTCAAACTGAGGTTCTTCCTGTTCATCAAGCCTCTCTATCTGCCCCTTGGGACTCTTTTCAGGTCATGCCTCTCAACAGCCCTGATCCACATTATCTATCCTCAAGCGCTTTTAAATGAATGATGAATGGAAGAGGTTCCTGAACTGTGATCATGCTTCTTGCTAGCCTGGATAGGAGAATGGAGAGATGCGTGTAAGTATATGGGGGGGGGGGGGGACCACTACTTTTGCATAGCTGAGACACAGTCTACAGTACAAGTTTAAGGGCCACATCTATAGTTCCACACACTTTTACCTCTGTCCCCATCTACCTCTGGCATTCAGCCCATGGAGGACTGCCTACTGTATTGATTGGTAAAAGCAAAAAGCTCCCAACGGATCTCTCCAAAATGGATAAATGGTCAAAAGTGGTTCAATGTAAGCATGCATTAAGTGGTGCAACCTTTTAGGCAAAAATAAATTCTAACACACACATACGTTGATGGGCTCTCAGGCGGTGCTGACTTGACAGAAAGGATCTTGGGGTTGTGGCAGATAATGCAATGTAAGTGCAGACTTAATATGTGACGGCTGCAGAAAGCGGTGAATGCCACGTCAAGGATTAGCACGAAAGGGATTGAAAATAGAGCTGTCAGTATTGTAATTCCTTTAATCAAATCATGCCATACCATATTCAAAATACTGTATGGTTCTAGTCGCTACATCTATCAGCAGTGACAAACACAACCCCCACAGTCCGTGTTGAGTTGTGGATGGTTCTAAAACTCAATGCAACTAGGGGGAAGAGTCACACCCATCTCTGCTGGAGCTGGTTATCTGGGCAGTGGGTGACAGTAGGTGTTTCAACACATGTGTTTGCTGTCCACTGCCCCCAAAAGCCTAATCTCTATCTAGCTCCAAAGTGAATGGATGGAACCAGGCTGAGGCACTCAAGGTACTCAGAGCACTATGTTGCCCCAAAGAGTCCTTGCTACCCTTCCCCAGCTAGAGAGGGTGGGCACAAGCAGGGTTCTGCTGAATATCTGAGGCCCTACAAGGCCAGCACAACTACGTATTGTTATTCACTTCCAGGTAGAAATGAATAGGTCTGTAGTAAAGGAAGGGGGGCAAGGTCATGGAATCCAGAAACTTTTGTCTTCACTATTGAGAATAGGCAAAACTCGTGGATCCCTGCTGGTAAGTGAATTTAGAATTGTTGGAGTTCTACAAGATCTCTTCCTCCTCATAGATTGCTCATGATTTACATCAAGCTGCACCTGGCTGCTACAAATCCTGTACAGTATAGCAGAACACACAAAAGGGCAAAAGATTTAACCAAAAAACAAAGCAAGAAAAGGTGGGATGGACCTTGAGATGCATCATCTTTGCTTACAGAAAAATCCACTTTATCGTGATGCAATAAAGTTACTCTAAATAACTGTAATCGGTTATTTTTAACTTTGCAATTTTAGGCAAACCAATGTAGCAAACTATATACAAGACAGGGACTACAGTAGTTTATTATTTTAACAACTCGAAGAAAAACGTAGCAGCAAAACTTTGTAAAAGCAAAAACAAGCAGTACTATAAACAACAAGTCCATTCTATGTCTGGTTTATTACAAGCCTTATTCCCGGCCTTGCTTTCAAGTCAAACAGAGACCAGGGCTACCACTTACATAAAGGCACTCAGCTTTACAGAATTGCCAGGCCATGATCAAACTGGTAGACAATCAGGACCACAGACACAGGACAGAGGAGTCTTTGACCCTTTGCAGTTATTCCAGAACCCTACACCCAACTTCCAGTATTCATCTTTAAAGCTTTTAACTTTCTCACCTTTGGGAGAAGAAAACCATACTGGCAGGATTGTAGGCAACTGCTGGGGGCAGGGGGAGGAAGGGAGGGAGGAAAGAAATAGATTGTGGCTTCCAGTTGTGACAAACATAATTGTTTAACTGATCAACAGACAGGTTATTCCAAACCTAGCACAGACAGTTACCTTTACTTCTTTTCTAAATAAATCATGTTTTACATAGGGTATTTCTTTTTTTGTTTTTGTTTTTTAATAAAATATTGTTGCATTATTAGCCCAATGAAGTTTTGAAGCTGCTTTGCATGCAATCCTGTACTATCCATACTCAAGACAATGCTGTTGTGCAGGCCAATCCTTCAGGGTGCTAGGGGAAGCTATACCCCAGCTTTGTTGTTCACAAGTGCCCTTTGTCAGGAAGCCTCATACAAAATATGCAGAGGACTAATACCAATTGCAAACAATTTCAAAATGGGCCAAAGCAATACACAGCAAAATAAAGAGTTTTCCAGGCCTCCTGGTATCTTAAGTCCTTGGACTGATTATATCAGTCTCACCAAAGATCTCTGTAAGCTGGCCTTTTCAGCTAAAGAGCAAGGTAAAAACGTTTCAGATTATAACTCTTTTTTAACAAATGAAGATCGGCAATAAAAGCAGTTGCATGCCCTCTCTCTAGGCTTCCAAAAAACGAGACAACCTGTTCAATCTTTTAACAGCACAAAATCATCTCATCACTCTTTTATTCACAGTATGGAAGGGGAAGGAGGCGGCAAATGGCAAGCATGCCGAAAGCAATGCAAACCCACACGCTAGAGAACACTGAAAGGGAGTACATAATAGAAGCCCCTTGCTAAGCTACAACCACCACGAATTTATACATAAAGCCAGAACATAAAGGTATTTTAAAAATCCTACTGGAATGGCTTATTTAACACCAAGGCCACATGATGTTCGTGCTCAGTTTTCTGAAAGTACTGCCCTTAATTCCACAAGGCTGCTCGTATAAAAGTCTAGATGAAACATAACAGTTGTTGCTACTTTCGCACACACTTAATAAAATGCAGGAATCCCACATGAACCCTGCTTCAAGCACCTTCCTCTCACAGAAAATGGGGATTCCACACACACACTTATATAGCTCAACTGTTACGGCAAGAACTCACACTACCTTTCCTGGTGCTCAGGTCTGTGTGCTGCTACTGTTTTAAAAAATCCCATGACTGAAGACAATGCAAATCCCACTTTTTCCTTCCCCAATGAGTGTCCAATACAAACTGGGAAAGAATGGCAAAAATTTAACTGCAGCCTCCTCGTCTAAGAATGAACAATGCGTACTACTTTTGTATTATCTGAAAGTGTGTCTTAAACACTAACTTTCCATAGTACAATCCAGTCAACAGAACAGTAACAGCAGAATCCTGATATCATTGATTGTATTGTATTTCCGCAGCATAGCTGGATGCCAGAAGTAAGGGGGAGGACGAGGAACAAAGTGAAAGTGTGAAGAGTTAAGCATCTGGAAAAGGAACAAGTACAGATGCAAAAAAATTACAAAACAATGTTGCAAGTCATGAATCCTGGCTACCCCTGGAAACTAGGGCTCATTAAGGCGACTCAGGGGAGGCCACAGATAGATCTGTCAATATTAGACAAATGAAGGTATTATATAGTATGACACTGTTTCTCTGAAGATCATTTAGACAAACTATCATATTGCATGCATATTCTGCAGACATGTATTTCACTCAACCTGCAGTGTGAGCTAATCAATATTATTTTTCTAAAGCCTTCTGATGTCTTTCAACTGCTGAAGTGGACATACTGAACCAGGGCCTCATTTAACTGTTTCAGTTACGAAACAAAAATGGCATAGGTTATAGCAATGTACTGGGCTAGCAATAAATGAAATTTAAAAAAAGAATGGAATGTGAGCCACTTAAGATACTAGCTTTTGCTTTCATAAAGCCAAGACAATCATACAATTGATTGCATAGTTGTAAATATATCTGCAGCATGCTTTCGTGTGAGCAGCAGAACAGGAGGAGCCCCAAGTTAACAAAAATGAAACCAAAATTGGAATAGTGACATCTGACTGAAGCTGGTGCAGGAACCGATGGTGAAAGGTGTTCAGAGACTGCAGTATTGAGCTTGAGAATCAATCTACCTTTCTGCAGTAACAGGCTAATGTCTTTTTTCTCCATATATATTTCTTACATAAGCAGAAGATGGAGTGGCAATTTCTGTGTGATATTCCTCGTTCGGAACATAGGATGCTGCCAGACTATTTGTCCATCTGGACCAGGTGTGGGCAATCTTTGGCCCTTCACTTGGAAATTACAGCTCCCATCCCTGGCCATTGGCCTAGCTTGCTGGGGCTGATGGGAGTTGTTCAACATCTGGAGGGCCAAATGTTCCCCACACCTGATCTAAACTAGACTAATACTGCCTGATCTAGACTAATACTGCCTACCCTGAAGAGCAGCAGCTCCAGGAATTCACAAAAAAGGGCTTTTTCCATTCCTTCTCCCTGATCCTTTTAACCAGAGATCCAGCCTGGGACTTCCCTGCATACCATGCATGTACACTTAGTGTTACATATGCATTACAGTTCTAACTGTTGGAAAGGTGAAGAGAAAATTCACTCTGTCTTTTTCAGAATTGTAAGATTCTCATCAACATATAAATAATAATTTTATTATTTATACCCCGCCCATCTGGCTGGGTTTCCCCAGCCACTCTGGGGAAGTCTGCAAATAAATCACTTTCAAAGAGAATTTTAGCAACCTCATCAATAGGATGTCCCAAATACCATGCCCCCCAGATGCCTAGAATTTGAAATATGTTTTCAGCCCCAAAGAACTGGCACCTAGTATTTTATTTATTTTCTCCTAATCTGACACACATTGAACCTCCTATAATACTATAAAAGGGTATACCACCTAATTTTCATAGCAAACTGCTAACTTGCTCTAAAATTGCTCACACGTTTGTGGGGAGTCTTCAGGTAGCCTAAATATTTATTCGCTGCAGTTAGCAACACATTTTACTCAGGCTTCCTGCAGTGTTGACACCTAATTGACTAAGACTTCCATCGTTTATAAACTATATGAATAACATGGTTTTTTATTTAGCATGCTTTTATTTTCTTTTGGGGCTTTTTGATAACTCATGCACATTCTCAGAAGAGGCACTTCTTTGTGTGCAATTGAAGCTGCCTTAAACCAATTCAGTTCAGTAGTTAATCTAGCTCAGCACTGTCTAGTACTATCAGGACGCAGGTGGTGCTGTGGGTTAAACCACAGAGCATGGGGCTGGGCTTGCTGAGCAGAAGGTCGGTGGTTCAAATCCCCGTGACGGGGTGAGCTCTTGTTGTTCGGTCCCAGCTCCTGCCAACCTAACACATCAAAGTGCAAGTAGATAAATAGGTACCGCTCCGGCGGGAAGGTAAACGGTGTTTCTGTGCGCTGCTCTGGTTCACCAGAAGCGGCTTAAGTCATGCTGGCCACATGACCTGGAAGCTGTCTGCAGACAAACGCCGGTTCCCTTAGCCTGTAAAGCGAGATGAGCGCCACAACCCCAGTCATCCGCAACTGGACTTAACGGTCAGGGGTCCCTTTACCTTTACCGTCTAGAAAGGCTGGCAGTGATTTTCAGGATTTCAAACAGTCTTTCCCAGATCTACCTGGAGATGCCAGGAATGAATGTGAAACCCTTGGCACACGAAGCTTGTGCTCTTCTTCCCAAGGGAGAAGGAGCAGATCCTTTTAACATATGCCTACCACCTACACTATTTTCTTGTATTTTTTTTAAAAAAATAAATGGATACTTTAAGAAATATGACAGATTAAATCAGGCTACTTTTTTAAGACGGTGCAATGGTTTTTAGACAATCAAAAGCACAGCCCTATCCTTAACTAAGAAGTAAGCTCCACTGGATTCAATGGAGTTTACTCCAAGGTAAAGATTTAAGTTTGCTAAACACTGCAGCCCTTGCAGGTATCCTTTTACCACTAGAATCTAATGAAACAATTACTGCATGCTTTTACCAAAAGTTCCAAATTTTATAACTTTGAAAGTCAGAAAAATGCCTGCTCACTCTTAGCAATTGTTTCAGCTGCCTAGTCCTCAACCTAATGTAGTGACTGTGCAAAAAAAGGGGGGGGAGTTGCTAATGGCACTATTAACATTGAGGGTGGGGCACACTCTCCTGCACTGCACCAACTGGCAAGGGAGTTGGCATTAAGCCACTCAGCCCAGTTAAGATAAATAGTACTTCAACGTACCCTAGAGGAATTTACACCCTCCTTGGCAAGTCTCAGCATCCCCAGGGAATAGCATAATGCCACTGCCAGCATCCTTTCGACAGTATTGACACTCTTTTGGCATTACATTTTGCTTTTAGCATTATATTTTGCCTATGTGCAGAGGCCCTTTATGTAATACCAGTGTGCAAAAGTCATTAGAGTCACTATGGCGGAGTGGACAATTAGGCAGGGCTCAGGGAAAGAGTAAGAAGAATCACAGTAGTTCAGAAGAAGGGTGCCTAAAGTGACTTACTACTGGCGTTGTGGTGAACCTGTAATGTTGAGACTCCAGCTCCCATCAACCCCAGCCAAGCACGGCCAATATGAGGAGATGATGGGAACTGTAGTCCCTCCCCCCCTTGTAGTAGCATTTACTACCATTAGTCTTAATGGTCTCAATAAATAACTAATAACCTCAGACTCTGAATACTTCCTACTGCAAGGGAAATAATGGAAGAGTATGGTCAGAATTCACTGATTCCTACTGACATTTAAGATAGATCTATAATATAAGCCAGTTTTCACTGAGGCATAGCTGGAGGCAATGATCTGTAGTGTGCCTCATCTACCCAAGTAATTCTAGAGCTAATAAATAAATAAATAAATCAAGCCTTCCACAGATGCTAGTAAATTACTGCAATCTTTACTGGACCTTGTATCTCTCCCTAACATGTCTTACTTTTGTTGGTTTTCTACAATCCAGTGCTGGGTTGTTAATCCCTGTTCTAATGCCCTAACTTCTTGCTGTGATATACCTAGTTATTGTAATTTTTTATCTGTGCTGTTTCTCTCCTGGTAAGCTTACATTACAACTCAGTTAAATCAGAACAAGTCTTTAGTAGCTCGCTCACAAGAAGATTTACTATTTATATTTTTGTTTTAGAAAATAAAACAATGGCCCAGAAGAATAGATTAATTCAGACAATGACATGGGCCCAAACATTACATGATGGTGATGTATTACTGCCCTTCATCGTAAGATTTCAGGGCAGTTCAGAGAATAAAATACAAGCCAAAAACAGGATGATACTATATTTCTTGGGATTTACTTTGTCTAAGAAATTGGAAAAAGAGCAAAAAGTTTCAGTGCAAAGGCTTTGAACAGTATTAGTAACAATGTTGGATGCCCAATAACAATAAAAGCAAATGTCAGAATTCTTAAGCTTGCAAATACCTACAGGATACTAATAATTAGGACTAAAAAAAAGAACTCTACCAAGGATTTTCAGTCTTTTTAAAAGATCCCTCAGTGAAGTGTATCTACATGGGTGCACCTGCCATGTCAGCCTATTGTTTAAGGGGAAACAAAACAGAGTACATTCTGGTTTTGCCTGGCCCAGATCATACCACCTTGTTTCCTGAAAGTTCACAAAATCCTACAGGTGCAACCAGGCAGACCGATTCAGGCCTGCTCTAACCTGCTGAACTTTTCCACGAAGCGTTGCAACAGCTCTATGACTGACACACTCCTACTGCAGAGCATTACTGGGACTGCCCTTTTCAAAATATACCTGTCAAGAGAGAAGCATAGAGGAAGTGGGAGAGCAAGTAACCAGTAGGAACCAGCTAACAGCAGCCGAGCAGTATCATTGCAGCTCACACCTGTGCAAAACAAGCAAAGTGCTGTGACTGTACACCTGTGAAAGACGTGTCCCTGGAGTCCCCTGCCAGATCTATTTCCTCCTGCAAGCACAGAGCAGTGCCAAAGGGCAACCCAACTAAGGGGGCACCTGGAAGGGAACACAGAGAGGCGGGGCAGTGATAGCACCGACTGTTTTTCCTGGCACAGTGTTGCTTGCGGCTGTACTCACCTGCGCCCCACATTCCCCCCACTCACCGGACCAAAAAGAGGAAACGCTGCTGAACGCCTCGCCCGAATGGAAGGAAAGGAACACATCTCCACCCCACACACCTTGCTTATTTCCCACTACGACAGCCGGGCAGGGCAGGTTGAGAAAAAAGGAAGCAAGCAGCTGTTATGTGGGAAAGCGGCGTTCCTGTTCTCCCAACCCCAGAAAGACCAGCAAGGCATCTGCCCACCCCCCAATCTTGACCGAAAGAGGCAGCAATCCCCATGGGATTAGATGGGGGGCTCGGGCAGCAGCTGCCCCCCCCAATCAAGTAAACAAACAGAAACACTTAGCTAAAAGTAGAAAATGTAGAAAGATTTGGACAGATTTTCCTGAGCACTTGGGGTCAAAAGAAAGTAATTTAATCGTTGAGACATTTCATTCCGAATCTGCTAGAGTCAGAGGACGGTGACAGGTGGGTGTCCAGCCCCCTCTAACATAAACCTTGGCTACTTGCCCTCCCCCCCCCCAAATATAAATCTCGAATACTTGTTCCAACATCAATCCTGACTACTTATCCCAACAAAATCTTGACTACCTGCCCCCCAATAAACCCTGGCTACCTGCCCCCCTAAATCCTGACTACTTGTTCCAATATAAATCCTTGCTCTCTGCCCCTCAACACCTGACTATCTGCCCCCCAACATAAAACTCTGGTTACTTGCCCCCTGTAAAATAAATCCTGGCTATGTCTATGGGGCCCACCCCCCATTCTAAACCCTTTGCTCTCCACCCACCCAAATGCAGCAGCCCCCCCCCCAAGTCGCAGGCATATTTCCCCCACAGCAAGGCCCTCAGAGGTCAATGGGGCTCTGCTGGCCAAGCGTCCCGGAGCCCCAAGCCCCCTACCCTCCCTGAAGCCGCGTTCACACGCACACGCGTCCTGTACACATCCCCCCCCACGCCCAGCCCGGGGGGGGGGGGGGAAACCGGGGTTTTTTTTTTCCAGGCCCGGCCCGGCCCTGCTCTCCTCACTCACCACACATTTCTTGCCCAGGAAGCCGAAGAGGCTCTCGTTCTCCTGCGGGGTGAGCAGCATGGAGCCCACATTGGTGATCCGCCGCGGCGGCGGAGGCTGCTGGTTGTTGCTCATGGCGCCGCTGCGAGATGCCGGCCGGCCGCTTCTGCTTCGGGGCTCCGGGCTCTCGTGGCGGCGCCGGCCGCGTCCCCCCGGCTCTCGACCAGCAGCGGCAGCCGCTTCCGCCCCGCTGGCTACTGCGGCAGCGGCGGCAGCATCGGGGCGGCGACCGGAGACGGCGCTGAGGGGGCTGGGCGAGCTCTAGGCCGGAGCCCTTCCTCCTCCTCGGCCTCTCGCTTCACTCCTTCCCCCCTCAAACGCCCCGCTTCGCCCCGGCTCGGGCCGAGCGATCCAACATGGCAGCAGGGGGGCGAGGCGGCGAGAGAGCGGGCGGCGTGAGGGGAAAGAACTCGGCCGCCGGGCCAGGGAAGCAGCGGCGGCGGCGGAGGAGAGAGGCCCGTCCTTCCTGCTCGCCCTCCCTTTCCTGTTCCTTCTTCCCCGCCGGCCTGAGGAGGAGGAGGAGGGGATTGAGTGGTGCGGCGGCTGCTCTTGCTGCTTCTCGCCGCTGTTCCGCGCGGCCCGGTTAGTGGCGCGGCCCGCGGCCTGCGCCGCTTAAATACCGGCCGGGCTGGTCGAGCCTGACTCTCGCCCGGGCTGTCATGGGGAAAGAGGCGGCAAAGAGATGGAGAGGCGAGGCCGCCGCTGCTGCTGGGTTGTTGGCCGGGGTGGGAGGAAGAGGATGGGTGGAAGTTCTTCTGCTGGATGGGGAGCAAACTGTGGATGGTAATGATAACAGTAACAACAACATTGTAAATAAACGAATAAATCTCACAACAACAACATTCTAAGTAAATGAATAAATAAATATCGTCATCATCAACATTGTAAATAAATAAACCTCACAACAACAATAACAATATTCTAAAGAAATGAACAAATCTCATAATCAACAACATTGTGAATAAATCTCACAACAACAGCAATATTCTAAATAAATGAATGAGTATCATCAACAGCAACATTGTAAATAAATGAATAAATCTCACAACAACAATATTCTAAATAAATGAATGAGTATCATCAACAGCAACATTGTAAATAAATGAATAAATCTCACAACAACAATATTCTAAATAAATGAATGAATATCATCAACAGCAACATTGTAAATAAATGAATAAACCTAACATCGATAGCATTCTAAATAAATGAATAAATCTCATAATCAACAACATTGTAAGTAAATGAATAAATCTCACAACAACAACAGCAACAATATTACAAATAAATGAATAAATCTCATTGCATTGAAAAACTGAAAACCCCCATAATAATTAATAATAATAACAGTTAATTTATATGCCACCCATCTGACTGGGTAACTCCAGCCACTCTGGGCGGCTTCCAACAAATCATTTATTGAATTTATATACCGCCCTATACCCGCCCAATAAATGGTTTTATTATACCGGTAAATCATATAGTAAAGCCGCTCTGGACGGCTTCCAACATATAGGCTATAGAACATCATAATAAAACATTAAACATTAGAAAACTTCCCTGAGCCTTCAGATATCTTCTAAAAGTCAGGTGGTCCTGATTTGTCATGTATTTGTTATTATTGTTTCTTCAGTTGATACACCCCCCTTTATCCAAAGAGGAGAAAGAGAGCGAAAAGGTAACATAAAATTCCCTAGTGGGTAAACTGAATAAAGCAGTGTATTCTTCATAAGGGATGCACTCTGAGATTTAGGAATCTGAATAGAGGTTACGAGGGCAAAAAAGGAAGTACTACCTCTGACATCATTAGTCTTCAGTACATGCCTATGGTTGTGGGGAGTATAAAGGTATTCCCTTAGCATACTATTAAAAACAAATGGATTTTTAAAAATCCTAAAGTATAACACATCCCAGTGAGACGAGGGAAATTTTAGAAACTACCTGTGATCTGCATTCAAAACAAAAGTGAATCTGCAGTGTAGTTTCTTCTGCTTGAACTACAATGTTATCTGAGCATATGAAGATGACCTTAAACGGGTCGGATCTCAGAGTCCTGTTTTGGGCATCACATCATTGGGTTTTCCCTGTTTTTGTGCAATGCCTGCAATATATAAGTCATTCAAATATAAAACAAATGAGAGAGTGGGCAGGGGGAATAGAGAGATGGTTTAATGCAATCAGCAAAAGTTGTGTCACAGGGACAATAGCCCTCTGGCCACAGTAATATAGATATTAGTTATTTAATGTTAGTCATTTCTATATTGCTTAATCATATTTCTAAGCAGCGTACATAAAAGGAAAATAGTTGGCTGAAACGTCTTCATATATTTGACTGTGATTCATGTTAAATAGATATACAGTAGCTCTGCTTGAAACTGCAGAACTATTGCGATTATATGATGTACAGTGGTACCTCGGGTTAAGTATTTAATTCGTTCCAGAGGTCTGTACTTAACCTGAAACTGTTCTTAACCTGAAGCACCACTTTAGCTAATGGGGCCTCCTGCTGCCGCCGCGCCACTGGAACACAATTTCTGTTCTCATCCTGAAGCAAAGTTCTTAACCTGAAGCACTATTTCTGGGTTAGCGGGGTGTGTGACCTGAAGCGTGTGTAACCTGAAGTGTAACTTCTCTACTATTGATAATGATGATGATTACAAAAGGTGAAGAAGAACCAGTCAGTTGGTCACCTTGTCCTCCTGGAACAGTACTTCCATTGTGGAACAACACAGCCTCCTACTTTGGAGGTGGTGTTCATACAATTGGCAGGCCGTGATAAAAATAGCGATGGAGGCTATTCAACAGCATAGAGCTCTCCACCATGGCCACCACCATGTGGATAAAGGGTGAAGCCCCCCGCATCCAGCAGAGCTTGGCTTGGTGGGATAGCAGTGGAGTTGGGGCAATTGCACGTCAACAAGGCACAAAGGTGTGCTCCAGTGCTTCAGACTCCGTTCTCATGAGTAAGGCTCTATTGCTGGAAGAAGCATGCCATCCTTGTTTTATCTCACTCCTACAGCCAAGTTTATGGAGAGACCTGCCAGATTGATGGCAGACCCTCCAAATGTCCTGATTTTCCGGGGACAATCCCGGATTAAGAGGAGCAGCCCTGTTTTCTGATTTGATCCTGGAATGTCCCACTTTTCCCATTTTCACCCAAGAAACGTTGGAGGGAATGGAGTTATCAGATTCCTGAGCCATCTGAAGGCAGCTCTGTATAGGGAAGGTTTTTTAAATGTTTTATTAACCAGGCAGAGGGCCTTCTCGGTAGTGGCACCCCCCCTGTGGAATGCCCTCCCACCAGATGTCAAAGAGAAAAACAACTACCAGACTTTTAGAAGACATCTGAAGGCAGCCCTGTTTAGGGAAGCTTTTAATGTTTAATAGGTTATTGTATTTTAATATTCTGTTGGAAGCTGCCCAGAGTGGCTGGGGAAACCCAACAAATAGTGTTGTTGTTGAACAGGACATCCCTATTTTCATCGGAGAAATGTTGGAGGGTATGTGATGGCTGGTAGCATTGTTATGGAATCTAGAGTCTAGGTCGAGCTGCAGTGCTGATACATTTCCCAGATTTTCATCTTTCACAGCACAAAACAGAGACAGATTAATAGACCTGCTTTACAGGCAACTGTAGCGTTATACAAATAATGAGCAATTTTGCAACTGAACGTTAAGTCGGCTTACGTACCTGGAGATCCCGCTGCATCATGCTTTGTGCAACTCAGCTGGAATTTGGACAGGCTGCCAACTTCAGACCCTGGTACATCAGAAACGTTGGCATAACGCGACTGGAAAAGAGCATTTTTGTTAGAAAAAGAATTTTGACTACCGTCTGTTTTCACAGCTGACCAGATTCAACACATATCAGTGCCAAATACACCCAAAGAATTCTGAAAAGCTTGCAGAAAAACCTCACTTCGTTTAAAAAAATAGCTTTGCTTTAACATTCCTGGTACTGATTTGAATAATCAGAGTTGGTACTTTTAATGTGCTTGGTGCTTTTGTTTTAACCACAAAGCTCCATCTTTAGGAACTGTATTAAAGTTGAATTGTTCATTCGAATTGCTTCGAGATGATTATGTCATCACTTTTAGGCCCAGTGTGGGAGTATTTGGCCTATAGCATGGGTAGGCAAACTAAGGCTCGGGGGCCGGATCCAGCCCAATCGCCTTCTAAATCTTTATGCCCTTTTATTTAAAATGCATCTCTGGGTTATCTGTGGGGCCTGCCTGATGTTTTTACATGAGTAGAATATGCCCTTTTATTTAAAATGCATCTCTAGGTTATCTGTGGGGCCTGCCTGGTGTTTAAACATGAGTAGAAGGTGTGCTTTTATTTAAAATGCATCTCTGGGTTATTTGTGGGGCCTAGGAATTCATTCATTTCCCCCCAAAAAATATAGTCTGGCCCCCCACAAGGTCTGAGGGACAGTGGACCGGCCCCCTGCTGAAAATGTTTGCTGACCCCTGGCCTATAGGATGTTACTGAACTACAATTTCCATCAGTTCCAGCGAACATGGCAAATCTACACTTGTGGCTGAAAACAGATTAACATCAGAGCTAGTCATAACTCAGAAAGGAGGGGGGCGGATCCAGAGTGGGGTGCCACCACTAAGAAGGCCTCCCTCCAACATTTCTCTGATGAAAATAGGGAAGTCCTATTTAATAATAATCATTTAATAATTATATTATTTATACCCTGTCCATCATACTGGGTTGTCCCAGCCACTCTGGGCCGTTCCCGACATATATAAAATATAATAAAACATTAAACATTTTTTTAAAAAAACTTCTCTAAACAGGTCTGCCTTAAGATGTCTTCTAAAGGTTGTATAGTTACTTATCTCCTTGGTTCAGGGGTTGCATAATTCCACACCCGCCAACATTTCTCCGATGAAAATAGGGACATCCTGCCATACCCTCCAACATTTTTCCGATGAAAAGTGGAACATTCTGGGATCAAATCAGAAACCGGGACAGATTCTGTAAATCCGGGACTGTCCCTGGAAAATAGGGGCATGGAGGTTCTGCTTTTGCCCATTTTGATACCCAAGCAAATCTCCTTACACGCATTCTCTCAGGTAACCACCTCTCAAGTTGTTTTAGGGCTATATATACCATTACTACAACCTTGAAAGAATACTAACCACCACCCTCTTTTCAGAGCAGAGCACTGGTTAATGAGAACCGCAGAGATTTATTATGGGGAAGTTCCTCTTCAGCATGGAGACCTTCAGCCTAACCGTCTGCCTAATGATAGACTCCCTGAAGCTCCCGCTTCTTCAGAATCAATCTCTCAGAATTCCCCCTGAATGCTGTTAGCAAAAATAAGCTTTGAAGACTGACAGCCGGCAGTTACGCAGCCCACCCAGGGGCATTGAATAGCCAGAAGTCTCAGAAACAGCTTAACAATAGTAAAAGAAGAAGAAGAAGAAGAAGAAGAAGAAGAAGAAGAAGAAGAAGAAGAAGAAGAAGAAAAAAAGGTGAGATTTCAGCATGACTTTCCATGTCTCAAACAAGCTAAAAAGACATTGGTATGGAACAGCAAGTCTCCTAATATTGGTTACTCAATTTTGATTTCAGCCATAAGCTAGTATCCTTATCTCCTCAGATAATGAAGGAAGGCTGTTCGTTCCTGTGTGCTTTCTACCCACCTCAGCAGAGGATGTTACCAAGGTATTGAACCAGGAGATGGGGGTGAAATTGTTGCTGACTTCAGGGTATCATAGTGAAGGACGTCGTCAGAAAAGAATATTGATTTGACTGTGACATTCCCAACCAATAGAGGGCTTTTATTTCACCTCAGAAGCGTATGCCAATCTTACCTACTTACGATACGATACGATACAATACAATACAATACGATAATCTTTATTGTCATTGTCCCATACAGAGCAACAAAATTGAATATATATATATATATATATATATATACACACACACACACACACACACATAGGACATTCAAAACCAACAAGCCTGTTATCCCAGCTATCCCAACCTGGTTAGCCCCCTAAAAACTCTGATAACCCATTTTTAAAATACAATATACAGTGGTACCTTGGGTTAAGTACTTAATTCATTCTGGAGGTCCGTTCTTAACCTGAAACTGTTCTTAACCTGAAGCACCACTTTAGCTAATGGGGTCTCCTTCTGCCGCCGTGCCGCCGGAGCACGATTTCTGTTCTCATTCTGAAGCAAAGTTCTTAACCCAAGGTACTATTTCTGGGTTAGCAGGGTCTGTAACCTGAAGCATATGTAACCCAAGGTACCACTGTATTCCCATAGAGACTCCTTACACTGCGTTTAAAACCAAAATCGCATTTGGATAGAAACTATTTCTCAGGCGGCTAGGCCTAGTCTTTATAACCCTGTACCTTCTTCCAGAAGGCAGAAGCTGAAAGAGATCATATCTCAGGTGTGCACTATCCTGCGCTATCTCTACAGCTTTCTTATAGCACCTGGAAGCATAGATTTGATCCAAGGTGGGAAGAGTGCACCCAATTATTCTCTCCGCAGTCTTTACAACCCTGGACAGCATTGTTTTTTCCCTGACCATGCAGATCCCAAACCACACACACAGACCATAAGTTAATACACTCTCAACAGTACAATGGTAAAATGCCATCAATAGGTCCTTGAGGATATTCTGGCTACAATCCTGGGAGTAAGTCACATGGAATGCGATGGGACTTATTTCTAAGAAGGCATACATGGGGTTGTGCTATCTGTCATTTAAAACAGGACATTTGTAAAGCAATCAATGCAAAACATTTTTTAAATTCCTTATTCCTAAGAAAATACCGCACAAGTGTGTTGGATTTTCCCCTCCTCTAATACTGTTGCCTTCATTCCATCATTTTCTGCTGGGTAGAGAAATTTTCTGACCCTGTTGTTACATTTTTGCAGACCCTCCAAATGCCCCTATTTTCCAGGGACAGTCCCAGATTTACAGAAGCCGTCCTGGTTTCTGATTTGATCCCTGAATGTCCCGCTTTTCCTTAGAACGTCCCTATTTTGATTGGAAAAATGTTGGAGGGATGGTAGGAAGTCTCTATCAAAGAAATGCTAGAGGGTGTGTATGGTAGGATATCTCTATTTTCATCAGAGAAATGTTAGAGGATATGGAATTATGAGACCCCCAAGCCAAGGAAATAAGTAACTATGCAAGCTTTAGAAGAAATCTGAAGGCAGCCCTGTATAGGGAAGTTTTTTTAAAAAATATTTTTATTGTTTTATTATGTTTTTATATATGTAGGAAGCCGCCCAGAGTGGCTGGGGCAATCTGTTCAGATGGCTGAGGTTTAACTAATAAAATGACGTTGGTGATGATGGAATAGGATGTCCCTGTTTTCATTAGAGAAATGTTGGAGGGTATGCTAACACACTTGCCCATCAAGAAGGGCACCAAACTGATTTACTCACTTTATATAAGCATTGGATGAACAGCTGTCAGGTGATGGTACTGTTTTTGTGGTCTTCATTAATCGCATGGCTTCATTTCAGTGCTGTAGTCCCAAAGTGGATTCGAGTGGCCTCTGCTGAAACTTCATACTGAAATGTGGAGGGCAATCTGCTACCTCTTTCTGGCCTGTGCACATTGTTCTATAATATGCTTCAGTGGGTGCTTAATGGCCTGGATTAGGAGGAAACATAATGTGGTAATGTAATGTGTGTGCTGGATTTTGCCTCTGAAGAGGATTCAAGTCAGATGCTCCAGGATGCCACAAGCCACAAGTCCCTGAGCAATTTGACATCGCAGTCAGATGACTGAAAATGTCCTTCATCTGTCCTCCAGTTGTTTTGGGACTACAATTCCCATCATCCCTGACCTCTGGTCCTGTTAGCTAGGGATGATGGGAGTTGTAGTCCCAAAAAAGCTGGAGGGCCAAGTTTGGCCATGCCTGATGTAGTACAACAAAACAACAACACCACAAACTGGCTTAAACCAAATTTACTAGAATAATAGCTAGAATAGAGATAGACTTGTAACCATTCAAACAACAAACATACTAAGGTGCCATGTGCAAGACAAAGCCTGGAGATACTGTAAACATGGAGTGGATAAATGTACAGCTCTATCTTAACAAGTTACATGTGCAGTAAATGTTATACAGACGGGATAAATGAACCATTCAACAAGTAGCGTAAGACCAATCACAGAACGGCAACCCCATGCTGCCACAGTGGCAAGGTAGCACACTGGAGAATATGAAAAAGTTTTTCAAAGCTGTTTTTCAAAGATTGAACTGGATGAGATGTTCTTCAATGGGTCTTGAGTTGGAAACACAATTGGAAATTTATTCTCCAATGTGCTACCCTTGCCGTTGTGAAAGAAGAAGCTGAAGAAGCTGAAGCCAAAGCTGAAGCTGAAGCTGAAGAAGAAGAAGAATACTCTAACCTTAGATTAGGTTGTAGGTCCCAATAGATCAGTGATCTAGTATGTACTGTGTATGTATGTATGTATGTATGTATGCATGCATGAGGCATCTGATCAAGGCCTGTATTTTAAAATGAGCTTAAAGATTTGCAAATGTTTCATGCCAGCTGGCTAAGGACTTTGGCAGTTGTTTATCCTCCTGGACAAAGGGCCCCTCTGATTTATAGCAAGTAACAGGAGACAGGTTTCTCAAAGTTGTAAAAGGGAAATACAGGCTGGGAGCAAAGGTTACACTGACCCTACATATTACAGAATACAATCAAGCTGCAAAAACACTAATTAAGAGTTGGTAAATAGTAAGATCTCTGTTTAGATAGAACTTAATACCACGAGCCATCTGTTTTAGCCATTTGTTTTGGAATGCAGGGGCAACAGGGCCAAAAGGTGATCTGGTAATTAAGGTGCCTTGTTGAGGCAAATGTAAGATATATGGCTACTTGTCTGCCATTTATGGATAGAAGGAAATATAGCTCTTTGTCTCCCATAAAAGGTAATAGGAAATGGGTGTATCTTTTAGGATTGGTTCTAGCAAACAGCCAATAGGAATTTCAACCAGGCTGATTGGACAGAGGCAGCCAAAGGAGGAGCAAGGGGGCTGGGTTGAGGAAATATAAGTGCTGGCCATCAGGGCTGGAGGGCAGGCAGAGCTTTGGTAACCATATACCACTGTGCCTATCATTTATTTGTCTGACAAATAAATTAATATTTTAATTTCTCTATTGCTGCGTTGAATATTTCATTCCAGCTAAGCGTTAGCCACAAGCAGGGTGCTACATGCATGCTTGCTTGTATGTGTGTGGTTTCTCTGTGTGGCGGTGGCTACATACACTGTGGGCCATCTCAGCTGTTTACATGTGCCTCCAAGAAGCTTGGTCAGGGGTGGGGAATCTTTGCCCTCCATAGTCATGTTAACAGGGGCTGATGGGAGTTGTAGTCCAGAAACACCTGTAAATCCAGAGGTTCCCCATACCTGACATGGCTTGGCTTCACTTGCTCAGCTTTCCATATCACAATTTCTAGAATTGCCTGTTGCAGCCACCGTAGTTGAAATTAAAAGAAAGTTATCCCAAATTACAAAGAAACCTCATTGTATGTGCTTAACAAACGTCTACAAGAAAATTAGCAAGGCCAAGCTATTCTAATTGGCATTTTCCTCAATGCCTTCTTACTAATTTTAATTAACTTGTCACGTCTGTTGTAAACACTTGATAGATGACACATTAAAAGCACACGTGTTACTTATGCAGCTGATCTACATCCCTTTGGTCCTTGCCATTTAATTTATTCTGACTTGAAGGAGGTGCACTTAGAAATTTCTAGATATTTAGTGGCATTTTATTTCACCATCTGAAGCTGGCCTAGATGCTGAACTTGTTTATCACATGAACATTAATAATTATTTCAATTTAAGAACATGGCTGTTTCCAGATAGGGATAGCCTGGCCATGGTTCCTTATTCTCTGGTAAACTCCAAGCTGGACTACTGTAATGCACTTTATGTGGGCCTTCCCTTGAAGACTGTATGGGAATTCAGAGGTAAAAGTGGACAGAAGAAATTTTCCCTTTTGAACAATAGGCTATTTCACAAATGGGAAGCCACTCTAGAAAAGGCCTGTTCTCGTGTCGCCACCTTTCGGACCTCTTGTGGAGGAGGCACAGGAAGAAGGACCTCAGAAGATGATCTCAGGGTCTGGGTAGGTTCAGATGGAGCATTATCAGAGTTCAATAACATAGGCAAAAACAGTTAAGGTGCAAAACAGGGCACTGGGGAGAATCCTAAGGAACAGACAGCGGAGCTTGGTGGTCCAGATTTGGCCGGCAGACTTGAGGTTGCCCACCCTTATTCTTGAGCTTCCTAGAACTTCTTCGTTCTCTGTGATTGTGTTCAACGAGGTTAATAATTTAGGGCACAATCCAAACTGCAGTCTCTATGCAGCAGTGGGAGCACACAAACTTTGTGTGCAAAAGTGTTGCTGAATGAGGGTGGGGATTGATGGTAAGAGAGCACAATTCAGACGGCAGCATGTACAGAGGGTGCAGGAAGTCTGGAGCTGGGTTCTAGATTCACCAGTCAGTATGTGTGTTCTTGATTGACTTGCTCAGAATGGAAATCACAGAGTTAATTTGAATTTTTGCCTTGCCATTTTGGACTCTTGCGAGGAGGAGTAAAGTGATTCTGTGATCGCGAGCCCCCAGGAATACAGATTGCAATACAAGAACACAGTGAAATAAATACTCTGAGACAGGAGACAATTTGCTAAAACTAAAGAACAAAGAATCCTCGCCGTGAAATTATAAGGAAGGTATTCTTAGACTGAGGGCGTTTGAAACGTTCCCTCGAGAAACAAAAGGCTCGGAGAACTGAAAAGCTAGGCATAAAAACACAATGCTTAAGAACTAATTTTAACATGTAGGAATAAATGGAGCAAGGTACAAACTGTAATGGGAAACCATCTAGGCCAGTGAGCAAATGCATTATCAGAGGAGTCAAACTAGGAAAGGAATTAGAAGTGATGTGTTTTACTGGCCTTGGGCAGGTGGGTATTGTTGGGAGGGTCAAAAAATAAACATCAAAAGTTGTCCCAGGCTCTGCTGCTATCTAGTACAGAGAAAGCATTCCTCTTTGCTTATTTTTAGTTAGTTGCTGCTTCCTGTCTTCCATAAAGGTCCCCGTAAAGGGAACCCTGACCATTAGGTCCAGTCGTGGCCGACTCTGGGGTTGCGGCGCTCATCTCGCTTTATTGGCCGAGGGAGTCAGCATACAGCTTCCGGGTCATGTGGGCAGCATGACTAAGCCGCTTCTGGCGAACCAGAGCAGCGCATGGAAACGCCGTTTACCTTCCCGCCGGAGCAGTACCTATTTATCTACTTGCACTTTGTTGTGCTTTCGAACTGCTAGGTTGGCAGGAGAAGAAGAAGAAGAAGAAGAAGAAGAGTTTGGATTTGATATCCCGCCTTTCACTCCCTTTAAGGAGTCTCAAAGCGGCTAACATTCTCCTTTCCCTTCCTCCCCCACAACAAACACTGTGAGGTGAGTGGGGCTGAGAGACTTCAAAGAAGTGTGACTAGCCCAAGGTCACCCAGCAGCTGCATGTGGAGGAGCGGAGACGCGAACCCGGTTCCCCAGATTACGAGACTACTGCTCTTAACCACTACACCACACTGGCTCTCAGTGTGCTGGGACCAAGCAATGGGAGCTCACCCCGTCGCGGGGATTCGAACCGCCGACCTTCTGATCGGCAAGTCCTAGGCTCTGTGGTTTAACCCACAGAGCCACCCGCGTCCCTCCTGTCTTCCATAGCCTACACTAATACACTAATACAACAAACAAACAAACAAATGCATTTTCTCAATTTATTCTAAATTATTACAGGCAATAGCATCTTTACTGAAAGAGCCACTAACACAGTGCTTTCCAAACTTGAGTCTCCAGCTGTTTTTGACTACAATTCCCATCATCCCTGACCATTGGTCCTAGTGGCTAGGGATGATGGGAGTTGTAGTCCAAAAACAGCTGGAGACCCAAGTTTGGAAAGCACTGCACTAAGTGATCATTTGCTCCCCATTCGATTACTGTATCATTTGGGCATTTTGCTTCCCTAGTCAATGTATTTCAACCTCTGCATGACAATGCTGCTATTTTAATGAGAGCATGAGGTCATCTTAGCATGTGAGCCATCTAATTTTGCAATGTGATGTTTGGGCTGTCTTTAGGCGCTGTGTCACGGCTGTGTTTCTCCTTCAGGATTTTCTGCTCTTTGGCGGATGCAGTAATAAAAATAGCACACATTTGCCACATGGAAGGAATCGAGAGGAGACTAAAATACTAACAATTGGACCTTATTGGTTGTAGAGAAATCAATAATTCCAGAGTATGTTACTGAATTGTAGGGCTTTTTTCAGCCAGAACTCACCAGAACTCAGTTCTGGCACCTCTCTGGTGGGCGCCATTGAAATTATAAGAGGCCAAGGTTCGTGGTGAGTTCTGGCACCTCTTTTTTTCTGAAAAACAGCACTGCCAAATTGTGTGATTCAGTCAAAAAGTCTCCTAAGAGTTATTGAATGGCGGTGATAAAACAGAGCATTAATAATTCCTTCCCTTTGAGATTGGGTAGGGTGGACTAGTCTGCTTGACTCGTTCTCTGTTTATGAGTCATTTTGTTTATGGGCTCCACCAGGAATGCAGCACATATTGAGACTGCCTGCAGTGTTATTTTGGCACTGTGATATTTGGGGAATACTTTTCCATGGCCCCTATAGTTCCACTTAAGTCACATTTTGGAAAGGGTTGAATCAAGCAACTAGTCCATGCCAACATATCTGAAAGAGTGTCTCCACCCCCATCGTTCAGCCTGGACACTGAGGTCCAGCTCCGAGGGCCTTCTGGCAGTTCCCTCACTGTGAGAAGCCAAGTTACAGGGAACCAGGCAGAGGACCTTCTCGGTAGTGGCGCCTGCCCTGTGGAACGCCCTCCCACCAGAGAATAACAACTACCAGACTTTTAGAAGACACCTGAAGGCAGCCCTGTTTAGGGAAGTTATTAATGTTTGATGCATTACTGTATGTTAATATTTTGTTGGAAGCCGCCCAGAGTGGCTGGGGAAGCCCAGCCAGATGGGTGGGGTATAAATAGTAAATTATTATTATATTATTATATCTCTAATTGAGAGCATGGGCTGTTTTCTGTGCTTTCAACCCTCTCAGTTCAGATGCTTCAGTAAAGTGCTTCAGTCTGGTCCATACTAGCCTCTAAGAATTGTGTGGATCAGCTTGGGAGCAGTCTTCCTTTAGGGATGTGGAAACTGGCCCTTAAGAAGTTGTCGGATTACAATTTCCATCATCCCTGACCATCGGCCATGCTGGAAGAGGCTGACTGGAGTTGGAGTTGTGCAGGATGCTGCTTTATGTCCTCATCAGGATCATTCCATAGATGGTGCTAATAAAAGCTTGCACTGGTGAAACAATATGCCTAGGGCAGTGATGGCCAAACTTGGCCCTCCAGCTGTTTTGGGACTACAGTTCCCATCATCCCGGACCACTGGTCCTGTTAGCTAGGGATGATGGGAGTTGTAGTCCCAAAACAGCTGGAGGGCCAAATTTGGCCATCACTGGCCTAGTGCTATGTTGAATTCCGTCCTGTATGTCAGGCATATCCAACTCCCAAGAGACTGTGATCTACTCTCAGTATAAAAAAACTGGCAGTGATCTACCCTTTGTCATTGGAGGGAGCAGGAGCGTGCATGGGGTGGGTAGATTGCCCAGAATTGCTGAGGTGTTTTTTTTCAGAGGGAAGTGCCCCCAGAGTGGTTCTTCACAGAACTCTGGCCCAATGGTTGTCATTAATTTGATTTGAACTGATTTTATAATGAATTGATTTTAGAATGCTTTATTATTTTACTGTTGTTAGCCGCTCTAAGCCCGGCTTTGGCTGGGGAGGGCGGGATATAAATAAAATATTATTATTATTATTATTATTATTATTATTATTATTATTATTATTAATTTATTGTTGAGTTTTTTGGGGGAGGATTGCACAGAGTTTTTTTAGCTTCCCCCCCATAACTTTTTGTACACAATAAGGATCCCGTGATCTACCAGGATCAGTTGGGGATCTACCGGTAGATCACAATGTTTGCTGTATGTTTACAGCACACCTGATCTTCCCATGATTCAGGGGCATTTTCTTAAGCTCAAAAATCAAATGCAATTGTCTCAAAAAATACATTGAACCTCAAATTCCTCCCTCAAATTCCTCCCTCCCACCTCTGTTTAATTCTAATGATTGATGAGATGTTGAGAGTACAAAACGGCTTGCTGGCTGGGGCAGAGTTGCTGCACTAGTATCATGGCACGTGGGTCGCTGTTGCTTACTGTGAGGCAGTGGGGAGGTCAGTGTAGTGCAAACACATTGGCTCTGCTGGCGCATTTGCCCCACACTGACCTCCTCGCTGCCTCACCCTTTCCCACCTGGTAAGCAACAGTGATTCATCCACCCAGCAAGTCACTTCTGATGCAAAGACATAGGTATCAGTGAGGGGCCAGAAGAGACAATTTTCAAAGAACTTTAGTGTTAAATCATTGGGGCAATTCCAAGCTATAACCGTTTTTAGGTGGGGTTAAATCACATACGGGAAATTCAGGTATCACAATAAAAGTTGATTTGATGCTCTTGTGCAATATACCTGTTCCCACCTATCTGGACTTTTTTTTTCTTCCAGTGAGAGATAAGAAAATGCACTGAATCATATAACCTGCCTGCAAACAAACCAGGATTGATGTTCTACAGACAGGTCCTCTGGAAGTGACCAAAGCAGAAGTGGAAGCAGGGAACATGAATTTTAAAGAGGGTGGGAATCTCCACCCCCCTTAAAATAACTATCTTCCAACTGTACTTTGCAGTACTTAATTTTTAAGCAGAACAGAAACTCCACAGAAGAAGCTTCTTAAAGCCAGCATTTTCTGACTAACTCGGACCTCTTTCAGGACAAGCACAGACAGGAAACAATATGAGAAAGGGTTTTTGTGGAAGGTTTCCTCTTACTTCATATTTGCGGTTGGGCAAGAAATACTTCAATCGCATCCGTCTGTTTCGACTCTTCTTTGGCACTAGGAAAGATTTAGTTGCTCATAAGCTCGGGTGGTGTCAGAGGGCGTCAATAAGCACATCAAAGCGGAACTTGAAGCATTGGTACCCTACCTGGATTAATTTAGGGGTGTGTCCATCCCTAAATTAGAAAGCAATTAGAAATCTAGCAAGCAAGAGAGCAGTTTCTGGTGAGATCTTGCAAAAGTTCATCGAGATCTCACGAGATCTTGCTGAAAACTGCGGCTGCAGGTGTGCAACCCCTGTGGTAGCAGGGTTGGAGTGCCTGCAGGGGTTGCTGCCCCATGGGATTCCACCACCCAAGGCTGCTGCTTCACCCCTCCTTTGGGGCGGGCCCTGCTAATGGGTCTGACCTCATACAATGCCTTGGGCACATTATGTTAGGTTTCTGTTATGCCACTGTGCAGTTCTTGGAGTTACAAGACTCTGTTGACATTCCAGACTGTTGGAAGTCTCACGGAAGATGGATGTTGAAGTTACTGGTTTCCTGTTTCTTTGCTCTGTTGTTTTCTGTCTCTCACAGAGAGCAGACATATTCTTTTCTGTCTTGCGTAGTTAGAAATAAAGTAGCAATGTAGCACATATTTCTGCCTCCTTCTGCTGCTGTCTGAGTACTCTGTGCAATGGAGAGCGTGCCTGAAGTCTCATTCAAAGGCTTAGGTTGTTAATCACCATCAGAGGAGAGCTTGGATGGGGTTCTGAAGATACGGCCGGAGGATTAGCCATTACAGTTCGGTTGTACGGAGGCGCCGACATTTTGGTTATGGGTGCCAGACCATGCAGCTTATCTTCTCTGCTTGTCAAGAAGGAGGCAATGCAGTAGGAGGGAAAGAGAGGATTTGGGGGTGAAGAATGAGCAGGTGAAGAAACAGTTAAGCACCACTGCTCTGCTCCAAAATTTGCCTTCTCAAAACTTATTTTAATGAAGAAGAGGAAGAGGAAGAAGAAGAGAATAGAATGGGACTCTGTGATGGATGTTTGTGTGCAACATGCGGTTAGTCTTTGAAGCTGTAGTTCTATGTTCACGTTTGAGAACGTCTAGCAGGTTTCACCCCCGAGTAGACGGGATCGCATCACAAGCATTCTCCGGAAAGCAGCCATAAATCGGAGCATCGACTCATTTTCTACAAGTTTATAATGGCAAATGCACCTTAACTTTTAACAACCACTTTGCGAGTATATTAACGGAAGGACAGAAGGACCATAAAACGCTTTGAAACTGCTGGCGCTATGATATCAGTTTACTACCCACATAGGCACAGTTTAGCATAAGTGCATTTCCTCTGTTCTTGTTGCAGGAAGGAAGTCATGTCCCTCCTTCAGGGCTGGAACCAGGTTTGAAAATTCGCAAGCATTTTTAGCGCAAATTTCTTCTAATACATATAGTTCTGTGTGCAATTCTGCCTGACACCTGCATTTTTGCAAAGCAATTTCCCCTCATATAATGCATTTTTGTATGCTATTTTCACTAGCATATCAGTTTTCACATGCACCACCCAGTTTATGCATTTTTGTGCACGTTAGTTGGCTGGAAAAGTGCATTGCAAAATTCAGAGAAGTGCAAATTTTTGACGAATGGCTGTGCTTCAGTTTACATACTGTTTCAGAAAGAGCAACGTAGGTAAATTTGCCTTTAAATGTGAACTGGATTGACTTGCTCTTCATGCATACCTAGTGATAGTGTGAATTTTGTGTTGCTACACAGCAGAGCCTAAGATAATACTTCAATTGCTTTTTTAGGCTGAAGTTTGAACGGTACGTGTTCTCATTTCTTTGAACTCTCAGCCGCCTTGAAGTCGAGAAATGGGCGAAGAAAAGTACAATGACTGGCTTTTTCCAAAAAGAGGAACAAAGCTTTCATTATCATCCAGCAGATGGTGCCACTTCCTCGATTTAAAATGCAGGCATAGTCTGAAAAAACAAGCAAAATGGCATCTTAATGAATCCAGCCGCTCTGGAAAGGTCTATTCTGAGAGCTATAAACTATTTTAAGCCTGTTTAAAACGTCAAAGGACAATAACAAGATTTAAGTGATGTCATCTGCACACAATTAAAACACAACGTGGGCAATGATTGCCAACAAATTTCAGGCACCGTATTGGCCCGAATATAAGCTGCACCTGAATATAAGCTGCACCTGAATATAAGTCGCACCTTTAAAATTGGAGGGGGGGAGGAAACCCCCCCGAACATGAGCCACTCCATTCCTCAGTGCTCCTGGCTGCATATTGGGGGGGGGGGAGCCTTGCTGCCTTGCTAGCAGTTTCCCCCCTTCCTCACTCTCTCCCTTCCCGGCCTTGGGGGAGAGGATGGGGGACTACACATGGGGCAGGTGCCGCTTTCCCACACTCCTTTTTAAAAATAAATAAATAATTTTTAATGGATTTTTACAAATAATTTCCAAAAATCATACAACATACTTTCTTATCTTATACAATGTTTTGGACTTCCATCAACTGTGTCTGAAGATTTTCCAGTCTTTATCACTTAATCTGCATTTCATTAGTTTCACTATTACTTTTAATAGTCCTTCACTAATAATTCTCTTCATGCTTTTCTTTGCAATATTTCGCATAGTCCTCCTTACAAAACTTCTTGCAATCCTACTAGTGCAATCTGTTGACTGCAATTGCTTTTCAAATAATTCATATATTTGCTCCAGTCCTCTGAGAATCTCTGATCCCACAGGTTTCAATTCCTTCCTGTCATCTTATCCAATTCTGCATAGTCCATTAATTTCGTCTGCCATTCTTCTTTCGTCGGTAGTTCTTCTTGTTTCCATTTCTGTGCCAACAATCCTCTTGCTGCTGTTGTTGCATATAAGAACAGTTTATTGACCTGTCTATTAATATCCTCACTTAAAATGCCAAGTAAAAATGCTTTTGGGTTTTTTTAAATAAATGTATATTTCAACATCTTTTTCATCTCATTATATATCATTTCCCAGAAGCTTTTCACTTTCTTACATTCCCACCACATGTGATAAAAGTTCCTTCTTTTTCTTTACATTTCCAACATTTTTTACTTGTTTTATACATTTTAGCTAATTTCACTGGTGTAATATACCATCCTTATATCAATTTCATCACATTTTCTTTCAAAGCATTGCATGCTGTAAATTTTATTCCTTCTTTCCACAGTTTCCCCCACTCTTTTAACTGTATATTATACCCAAAATCCTTGGCCCAGTGTATCATAACTGACTTTACTTCGCTTTGCCACACGCCTGGCACCTTTGCCCCATGCTCCTGGCTGCATACCGTAAGGTCGCAAACATAAGCTGCATTTTAACTTTTCACGTTTTGAATTTTGGAGAAAAAAAGTGAGGCTTATATTCAGGCCAATTTTCTCGACCATTTGCTTGACCAAAGCAAGTATTCCCCAAACATATGCATTATGTTCTCTTTCCCCAGTTATGTTAATCAATCTAATGGGTTCCCCTTTTGAATTTTATTGGGCGTTAACTTTGCAAGCCTATGCATGTCCGTTCGGAAGTAAGTCCCACTGGACTCAATAGTGTTTAGCCCCAGGCAAGTGGATATAGGATTGTGGCCTTAAAAAATTACTTAAAGGCGTTGATGACTACTTTAAAATGTCTTCGGATGAGGATGGGCGTATCTGAATGTGAACAGGGCCGACCCTATCATGAAGCAGAGTGAGTTAACTGCCTCAGGAGGCATATAGTAGAGGAGCAGGTATGGCAACCCCACTTTCTCACCTGCTTAAGGCCAGAACTGTGTGTGCTCTGCAGCCTGCCCTGAGTTTCTTTCAGGTGTGGTGGACATCGCTGCACCATCGCCAGTATTGAAATAAGATTAAATGTTCAGTCCAGTTGGTTTCTGTATGTGGAATGGGGTGGTGCCGCCATCTTGTTTCTTTACCTCAAGAAACAAAATGTCTTGGGATAGCTCTGTTGCTGACACCCATTTGTTGATGCTAGCATTAAAACCAATTGGATAAAGTGGTTAGAGTGGGCTGGTCTTGGATTGGGGAGACCTGGATTCAAACACCCCCCCACACACCATTAATGTAATTTTTAAATAAATGATCCATAATGAATTGAAAAAAATGTTTAAAAGTACTTTCCCAGAAAAACCAGAGTCCTTTCTGTTGGGGATAATTCAGACTGAAATTCCCAGGTGTCAAAAAAAGGTTATTTATGTATGCCATTACTGCGGCCCGTGTTTCGTTAGCCCCAAAATGGAGAACGAGAGAGGTCCCAACCAAAGAAGAATGGCAACTTAAGTTGACAGAATATGTGCAGCTTGCAGACTTAACATCTAGAATACGAGAACAAGAAAAACATACGTTTAGAGACGATTGGAAAACGTTTATTGAATATATGGGAAATAACTGTGTACAGCTGTAAACGTTGGCAGCATTAAGATAAATTCAGCAGTGTAAATAAGTTTTGATGGATGTAATAATGGAATACTGAATGGTATAGTTTTTGTAAAATATGCAGGGATTTTTGATATGTCAAATGAACCATGGAAAGAGAAGAAGGGAAGTCTTTGATATCTTAAGGGTGTAAAAATGAGTACTTAAAATTGTAAAACAGAAAATTTAATTAAAAAATTATATACAAAAACAAAAAACACCAACCATATAGTGCAGTTTTGAAAGGGTCAGTTATCCTGTCTTGCTTCAAGATGGTGTCCAGTTATATCCAAACATAGATTGAAACATGCTCTCTGATCTCACAAACCACCATGAAATTTTTTGATCATGACGTTTTACAAAGAGTCCAAATGCATGCCTACAGGGGTGGGCTTTGTTAATCTTTTGTAATATGGCGCCCTGTGCAATTTGGCACCCCAAAATGGATCTTCTCAATTATAGATCTTCTTCATTTTGTGACCCCCTCAAGTATTGTGCCCTGTGCAGTGAAACTGCCCATACTGCTGCCAATCCAGCGTTGATTGTAGGCAAACAACGTTCTAAAACAAAAAGTAGAAATGTGTGTGTGCTGTCAGGCTTCCCAGCCGAAAGATACAAGATGGCCACCATTTTGTAAGAAGCAGGGCTGAGTCAAAACCACTGATGTTGTTTCGGTTTGCTATTACCACTCCTGCCACTGATTTGAACACGTCAGTCATCATGTGGAACCTCACACAATTAGGCGAAGCCTCACTCACAATACATTTTTGCTCTCCAAACTGAAGAGAACGTGTATAATAATTATAAAAATAATTTATTATTTATACCCCGCCCATCTGGCTGGGTTTCCCCAACTACTCAGGGTGGCTCCCAACAGAATATATGAAAAACACGAGAAAACATCAAACATTAAAAACTTCCCTAAACAGGGCTGCTTCATTTCCTTGAAGACTGATGTTTATCATATTTTGCAACCAGCTTTGTATTGTTTGGAATCCTCCCTGTGGTTGACTTGGCACTGAAGATTGTTAGAGCATAAGGACACTCATTGGTATTTAGGGAAGTGAATAATTTTGTTCTTATCAGCAATCGGATATCAGTATGAGGGTGGATAAGCATGATTATTCTGTCATCTGAATATAATGTTTATGAATAATGTGTATGATATTTCATTCATAAATAAGGATGGATAAGATTTTCTCTCTTTTTTGCATTTAAATGAGAAACTACCTGATGTATACTTCTTGAACGAATATGGAAATTGAAATTCGCACTTCTCTGAATTTTGCGACGCAGTTGTACAACAACATGTACAAAAACTCACAGTGCGAAATAACATACCGAAATGCATTATATTCAGGGAAATTGCTTGGTCAAAGCTGAAAACAAAATGTGTTTGTTAGGAGAAATTCACACCAAAATGCTGATTTTCAGAGGGATTTTTATTTATTTATTACACACTGTGGAGATCTGAACTTAAGACTGGGGAAAAATGAGAAACTTAGAGGACTGAAATGGACAGATTTTTCCATTCTGATAGTGTTATCTGTTCACCTCACACTGAATAAAGAAGGGCATAGGGAGGTACCACTGAAATTTGAAACCACTGATACTATTACATAATGTATGGGTCATGACCATAGACTGACAGGTATGAAACTGCTTCATCCCTGAGATGATCGCTTTTATTAATCCACCTGAGCTTTTCTGTTGCAAGGAACATTGCCTATATAGTGTTGTCTGTACTTTAATCTAGCCGCGCTGTCAAAACAGTCAACCCAGTCTTAACAGGAATCTTACCAAGCAACATTCCTTTCCTATGTGGAAAAGACAGGATTCCTGTCTGTTGTGGAAAATATAATTGCATATTCTATGATAGTTTAAATGACTCAGTGCACTTCATTTAGCTTAGCTACAATTAAAATTTAAACTACGACGACTGCCTCGTTGTGTTCCTGAGAAAAACACATGCTACGCATCTAAATGTGAGGCCAAACACTGGAATTGACCGTACTCTTTCAAATGTTTTTGCAAACTGAAAATTGCTTTATGAAGCAGGAATGGAGAACCCCCTTTTCACCCCGAGGGCCACATTCCCCCATGGGAAATCTTACGAGGGCCGCATGTCAGTGATGGGCATAAGGTAAAGGTAAAGGGACCCCTGACCATTAGGTCCAGTTGCGGACGACTCTGGGGTTGCGGTGCTCATCTCACTTTATTGGCCAAGGGAGCCGGCATGCAGCTTCCGGGTCATGTGGCCAGCATGACTGAGCCGCTTCTGGCGAACCAGAGCAGCGCACGGAAACGCCGTTTACCTTCCCGCCACAGTGGTACCTATTTATCTACTTGCACTTTGATGTGCTTTCGAACTGCTAGGTGGGCAGGAGCAGGGACCGAGCAACGGGAGCTCACCCCGTTGCGGGGATTCGAACCGCGACCTTCTGATCGGCAAGCCCTAGGCTCTGTGGTTTAACCCACAGTGCCACCCGGGTGGAGCCTGAGGTAAAGGTGAGCAGGGCAATGAATGTAATCTGTACCTTCATATTGTGGGTTGCATCCTGGCCCTGCAAAGCCAGATGTTTCTACATGCAGGCATATCTCTCCTTCCCCTATCCCAAGAATGATCACATACAGTCAAAAGCACTTGAGGGCGCACAGCTGAGTCAGTGAAGGTGTGGCCTAGGGAGAGTTGGGAGTTCTGGACAGAGAGGACTGGAGTGCCAAATTTGGACCCTGGGTCTGAATAATGATGATGATGATGATGATGTAGTATATGCCACCCATCTGACTGCATTGCCACAGTTACTCTGGTTCTAATAGTTTAACTCCATAGCAAAACATGTTTGTGTATTTAGGTGTTTTCGTCAATTTAGAATCTAGTTAAGCTACTTTAGAAGTCACAAGCCTTTTTTATAATATGCAGCATGGCAGCTGTAAAAAAGTTTTGACTTAGGTGTCCTAAATTTCTAGGGGAACTTTCCACTTCCTTTTCTTTTAAAAAAATCATTTTTATTGATTTTCCAATAAAAAACATCCAATTAATATATCCAATCATAATACTCCAATTAAAATAAAAAAACTAAAATAAAAAAGACCAAATTATAGTCCAAATTTATTAATTTTTCAGAGCTCCCCATGGTCTGGATCTCTGAAGCATATCTCCACATCTCAGTCCTGCCTCTCCTTGTTGTTTCCATATTTTCCACATCTCGATTTTGATGTTTTATAATTCTCTGTCCCTGAGTCCACAATTCTCAATCATGTCAAACACCATATACTTTCATCCGTCGAATACAGCTTTATTAGTACAGTGATACCTCTGGTTATGTACTTAATTCATTCCGGAGGTCTGTTCTTAACCTGAAACTGTTCTTAACCTGAAGCACCACTTTAGCTAATGGGGCCTCCTGCTGCTGCCGCACTGCCGGAGCACGATTTCGGTTCTCATCCTGAAGCAAAGTTCTTAACCCGAGGTACTATTTCTGGATTAGCGGAGTCTGTAACCTGAATCGTATGTAACCTAAAGCGTATGTAACCTGAGGTACCACTGTATATATTTTTCCAACTGTCAGAACTTTCCACTTCCAATTTGGGTTGAGTGCCGGCATTCAAAGGTTCCCCCAGACCATCTCTTAACATCTCATGACCCACATTTACACACACACACACACACACACACACACACACACACGTCCTGAGAATAATGCTATGTGCTCATGGAATGTCATTCCCAAGTGACTTCGGGGGGGAAAATGGCAGTTGCAGGTAGAGTCCCAGAGGAGCGTTCATAAGACACCCTTGAATCATTATTTCGGCTTTCACCCCAAGTTTGTCCCCTGAAAAATGTCAAAAGCCTCTCCTATTTCATGGTTTGTGAATGAAGTATTAAAATGGTGGTGACATATTTATTCATTTTTTAAATAATTGCTTCTATTTCATTTTTTTCAGGTAAGAAAGAACATTTCAAGTGTAACAAGAACAACAATGTATAAAGGACAAAACAGGCATTTGACCCTGACAACCGTTCTACCCTTTCTTCTCATCCTGACATAATATTTTTGAATGTTACAGTATTTTGAAACAGTAACTTGGCTAATTCATTTATCTAAAAATATATATATATTAAAAATCCAGAACTAAACCTGAGATGAGATAGACCATAGAATAATGATCATTTGTTTATGTATATAACAGATGGAAACAACAACATTGTGCATTAAAATCCTTCCCCTCTCCTAGTTCTTTACACATTCTAGTTTTATGTGTACATTGGTTTGTTTCGTTTTTCGTGCAGCTGGAATATCATTCAGGTGTATTTTTTTAAAAGGGTGGAATGATTCTTGGTACAATGTTTTACTCATTGAAATTAATGAAAACACTACTAAGTTAGGTCCATTAATTCCATACACTTTCCTTGAATGGAGACCTCTCTTCCAGCTCCTCTCTGCTCAATCCTGCAATTTTTCTGGATTTCAAAAACTTATGAAAAATGCTTCTTTTTTTGGACCAGGCATTTCCCAACTGTTAATTGTTGCCTTGTGTTGCTCAGGATTTACAGTGTTTTTAAAGTTCTTAAGTTTGGATATTTGTTATTTGTAGGTCTGTGTTGTGCTTTAATGTATGCTTTAGAGTTTTCCCCCTCTTAATTGCAAACCATTTTGAAATAAAGCAGGTGGTCTATGGCCTCAGCTACATTAGTCCAAAAACAGCGTTTTAAATGTGTTATAAACATGCAGCACCAGCGGGCGCTGTAGAGCACAAAACTTTTCTATGCAATTTTACAGAGCATTTTTTTCTTTTGTTATAACAGTTCAAAATCCTTCAGAAAGGTTATTGCATTACATTCTTCATTAAATTATCTTTCCATTGATATATAATTTCATGGTATCACTCCCCCCAAAAGTGGTGTTATGAGCCATCAAACCTCAGAAATACTTTTTCCAAAAGGTTTCCACAGTTTTGGCTACTAGTGTAGGTGGGAGGGAAGAAGGAAACAAGACCTCTCTCTCGACCCCCTCTGGTGCCTGGTGATGCTGAACTTACCTATGAAAGTGGGAAACACGTGATTTTGATTTCCATTCTTTAGCCAATCTGCTGTGTTGCAGCGCTCTCTTCTTCATTATACGGTTCAGGATTTGAAAACAACAACAACAAGGACCTTGCTAATTGGAACAGAACAATCTTGCATTTTGTGCAATTATTCAAGGCCTAGGAGATGAAATTGCCCCAACCTCTCCAGATCGTGTTAGTATCTCATTAGTTAACAGCATGCCCAATAGGAGGACGACGAGGCTTTAATATAAAATGCAGCAGCTAGTGTATGTCGTTCTGCCAAGTTTTCTTCTGATTGGCTCTCTAGACGTAAGTACCACTGTCTTTGTCAATAAATATGTATAAACAGCACAGAGTTTTTGGGTGTGCTTAGAGGCGAATGGCTTAAAACTCCTGAAAACTCCTAGTTATTAATAGAATTTCACCCCCAGCCTTACAATTTGACTGTAAGTCCAGCTTTGCTAGTATATGATTCTACTGATTTGTCTAATACCTTATCTCATAATATGGATTTTTTTTTTAAAAAAAGTGTGTGCCCTGAAATGTATTTTTATATTGGCAGCATAGAAATGTTTGCAAATAAATTAAAAAATGTGGATTATGAAAAACTGAAGGAAACCTCACTGGACATAAACTTCAGTGTTCAATAATGCCAGTTGTTTCTAATTTAAATGTTTCAAGATATAAGTACACCCCACAGTGCTCTGAATTAGAGCCATAGGGTTAGGTTTATCTAATTTGATAATGTTCAAAGATTTTGAATTGTAGATATATGTTTCTAGGATTTTTTAATATTACAATTGAAGCATTAATAATTGGGTCTGGGTTTAAAAATGAAACAGCATGCACTGATTTCAAAAAGCCGTCGAAACTTCCTACTTATCAGGTATTCAGGGAAAGATCAAAATTTGCTGTAAATCTAGATTCAAACGGGGTGGGGGTGGGGGGGTAGGGGAGTCATTCATTAAACGACAAAGCAAAATGACTACTTGGTTGGATCTTGAATACTTACAATATGAAGGAAAGGATCATTTAAATGAGCAGGCAAGATGCCCTGCTAGCATCTCAGGTACAGCCTCACTGAAATGAATGGGGAGCTGTGTTCTTCAGTAGTCCCAAGTACTGGCGCCTTGGCAAATATATATTATTTGTAGATGGTGCTTTACGCCTTCAACCATAAATATATGCTCAGTGTCCCACTAACTAATGTGAGTTGAACCGACAAAATTTAGTGGGGCTTACTTTTTATGAAGCATCCGTAAGACAGGGTGATTTTCTTGAAACCCAGGCTAAATGGTTGTAGATTCTTGTAGAAGCAGGTTGTAAAAACTTGAATGGTTCAAATGATCTTTGCTTTTTAGTGAGATGAAGTGCACATTTCCTGATTTTATTTGCAGGGGGATAACGGTCTCCTCTCTCTAGGTTATACCACCAAGGACTAGGGATATCAGGAGTGACCATATTCTGTTCCTTTATTGTGTCTCCATTTTGCCCAAGGAACCCCAAGTTTGATTCCATTCCATTATAGCCAGTGTTCCGTTCCTCCTGGGCACCAGTTTACCTCAGAGGACTTCCACAATTAATTGCACAATTGAAAATGCAGCCATTTAAGGTAGCTCTCAGTTTCTTCAGTTCATTGTGTCTTTTTCAGCTCTGCGTTACTGATGTGCTCTTATGTACTTACAAAACAATGCAAAATGCACTTATGTCATGGATGGAGAACCTGTAGTCATCTGGATTTTGCTGGACTACAAGTCCCATCATGCTTGATTATTGGCCATGCTGACCGGGGTTGGTGGAAGTTGGAGGAAGAATATGTGGCAAGTCATAGGTTCCCAATGCCTGATTTATATGATTTTATGCATTTTCTTTTTATACAGTATTTTACAGATGTGCACATTAGTCCATGCACATTATTGAAATGCCAAACAGAAGAATCTTGATACTACTGCAAATACAGTCACATGAAAATGTACATTTTTTCTAGCATTTTATCAGTGCACAGAAGTGGACAGCCACATTGTGAAAACACCAACGCAATGAATTTTGATGTAGTAGTGCATGTATTTTTTTGGGTATCATTCATTTTGCGGTTTCCCCTCTAATGCATACATACAAATTGGATGAAGACACGAAGGAAGGAATTGAAAGCTGTGGCAAGCTCCTTAGGTGCAAAGGTCTGTACAGTGGTTCCTTGGTTCTCAAACTTAAACCGTTCTGGAAGTCCGTTCCAAAACCAAAGCATTCCAAAACCAAGGCACGCTTTCCCATAGAAAGTAATGCAAAATGGATTAATCCGTTCCAGACTTTTAAAAACAACCCGTAAAACAGCAATTTAACATGAATTTTACTATCTAATGAGACCATTGATCCATAAAATGAAAGCAATAATCAATGTACTGTACTATAAAATAAGACAGATAATTTTTTTAAAAAGATGATAAAAATTTTAACACCCCCCCCCTTACCTGCACTGATGATAGTCATTGTTTAGATGGGGGACTTTTATCCATTTCTGTAATCACACAATCAATCAATCAGTAGCTGAACTCAGTTCCACACCGTCACAAAAACAAATTAACCGAAAAAGCCTCAAAAACAAAAATGCAAAATAAATAGCAAAAACAAAAGCGCCAAGCTTAATCTGTTCCGGAAGTCTGTTTGACTTCCAAAATGTTCGAAAATCAAGGCGCAGCTTCTGATTGGTGCTGGCGTCCCGGAAACAATGGCCAACAGCTGCACTGGACGTTCAGCTTCTGAAAAATGTTCAAAAACTGGAACACTTACTTCCGGGTTTTTGGCGTTTGGGAACCAAGGCGTTTGAGAACCAAGGTACCACTGTACACAATTTAGGAATAAAGAGCAAAACAATAGATAATCCCTAATGCAGTTGTTCGGCTGCGGGAGGTGGGCAAACCTGGGTAATTTGGACCTCTAAAATCTGGGTGAAAAATTGGTGGAGGAACATTTTGGAAGTACAGTGGTCCCTCGGGTTAAGTACTTAATTTGTTCTGGAGGTCTGTTCTTAACCTGAAACTGTTCTTAACCTGAAGCACCACTTTAGCTAATGGGGCCTCCTGCTGCTGCCGCGCCACCGCTGCATGATTTCTGTTCTCATCCTGAAGCAAAGTTTTTAACCCGAGGTACTATTTCTGGGTTAGCGGAGTCTGTAACCTGAAGCGTATGTAACCCGAGGTACCACTGTATCACTAAAAGGGCAGGGTCTTTAGTGCCCAAGCCAGTAGCAGCCAGTGTGATGGGGCAGAGTTTACCTGGACAGGGTTGAGGTGGGACAGGGTGGCAGTGAGACTGTACCTGTGTGGATGCATTGAGAGAGGCAATATGGTACTCTTGCTGGTGCCCTCATGCAGCCCTGTCCTCACCACTGTCCTTGCCTTTCCCCTGCTCTGTCCAGGTGAGCTGTTGGAACATCAGCATTGGGAGGGGACATCCTTCAGCATTAATCCACCACACCAACCACTAATGCCTCAAGCATTGGTAGTAAAGTGCAATTTCCCTTTGCTAGCCCCATTGTTACGATTAAGGACATGTATGTAAGGCCAGGGGCACCTATTGGCTAGCGTCAGTAACATCACATAAGGTGAGATGCATCATTTCTCTCGTCTGCGGCCATGCAAAGGTTGCTGTTGTTTTGAAACTTCCACTTTCTGTATATATATATTTTTAAAAGCATTGCTTTTATTTAAAAATATGTCGGCATCAGAATATTGATGTGGCATCGTGTTATAATGCCTTGTTGTTGTTGTTGTTTAGTCGTTTAGTCGTGTCCGACTCTTCGTGACCCCATGGACCAGAGCACGCCAGGCACCTCTGTCCTCCACTACCTCCCGCAGTTTGGTCAAACTCATGCTGGTAACTTCAAAAACACTATCCAACCATCTCGTCCTCTGTCGCCCCCTTCTCCTTGTGCCCTCCATCTTTCCCAGCATCAGTGTCTTCTCCAGGGTGTCTTATCTTCTCATGAGGTGGCCAAAGTACTGGAGCCTCAGCTTCACGATCTGTCCTTCCAGTGAGCACTCAGGGCTGATTTCCTTAAGAATGGATGCGTTTGATCTTCTTGCAGTCCATGGGACTCTCAAGAGTCTTCTCCAGCACCATAATTCAAAAGCATCAATTCTTCGGCGATCAGCCTTCTTTATGGTCCAGCTCTCACTTCCATACATCACTACTGGGAAAACCATGGCTTTAACTATACGGACCTTTGTTGGCAAGGTGACGTCTCTACTTCTCAAGATGCTGTCTAGGCCTGTCATTGCCCTTCTCCCAAGAAGCAGGCGTCTTTTAATTTCGTGGCTGCTGTCACCTAACCCTAACCCCTTCATGGATCACTGCCTTGCCGTGGCGAAGGGGCTTGAAGAACTCAGAGAAGCTATGAACTACGCTGAGCAGGGCACACAAGATGAACAGGTCATAGTGGAGAGTTTTGACCAAACGTGATCCACCTGGAGGAGGAACCGGCAAGCCACTCCAGTATCCTTGCCAAGAAAACTCCATGGACAAAGACAACAGGCATATAATGCCTTAAATGCGCATAAACTATACTGTTTTATACTGAGTTTGAATGAACGGACTGCTCTGACCCAGATTTCCCTTCGCACAAGTTCAATGTTTTAATAAATGATAAATTAATTTTGATGTGATTTAAAACAACAACAACATCTTTCTAGTTGCCTATACAGTGGTACCTCAGATTACATATGCTTCAGGTTACATACGCTTCAGGTTACAGACTCCGCTAACCCAGAAATATTACCTCGGGTTAAGAACTTTGCTTCAGGATGAGAACAGAAATCGTGCAGCGGTGGTGCAGCGGCAGCAGGAGGCCCCATTAGCTAAAGTGGTGCTTCAGGTTAAGAACAGTTTCAGGTTAAGAACGGACCTCCGGAATGAATTAAGTTCTTAAACCGAGGTACCACTGTATTCTTGGGCAAGATACATACCTCACTTTTCTCTACTGCTGGACAGAATAGGTATCCATCAATGTGTGCTAAATAAATGCTCATTTTGGAGATGCTTTATTCCAGGCTGAGGGCTTCTTTGTTTCTCTACATGAGTGCTGATAAAACCCTTTTAAAAAGCGGCATTTGTGAGCATGTTCCCCCTGCAATTTCCAGCTCCAGGACTCTGAGGACACTCGAGCGTCGTGTCCGTAACTGACCTCTGAGACTTAGAAGAGATGGGGAATGGACACTGAAAAATTTCCCATGTTGCCTCTGACCATCATGGACGTGATGCTTTTGACCACATTGGATATCCTCCACAAAGTGAGAATACCAGCAGTATCCGTAAAAATACAAACCAAAATTTTCAGCATAAAACACCAAATATAGCAGTAGGCTAATAATACCTGTGATATTATCTGGGCAACTCATAGAACGAATTAACTGTTAATAGGAATGTGTATAAGCTATAAATTCATATCCACGTTACTGATACACGTAATTATGTGCTGTATTTGAAAAAATATTTCCATGTTTCCAGAAGGAAGGAAACATTTCAAATAATGCAGCCAAGTGTCACGTGGGACCTTAAAGACATTTATTATGGCATAAGCATTCATGGACAGGAAACGATTCTTTAATACATTTAAACCATTCCCTTTGTGAGAGTAAAACCGAGTAAATCTTTCTCATCGTTTGCTGAGGAATTGACAGGGGAAGATAAAGCAAGTTGATGTATTGTTTGGCAGACCACATCAATTTGCTGACTATAGTCAATTTTGTGAATCAAGGATCCCTTTGAAATGCTCCCATTGGTTTCAGAAAGCTTGGACACAAACCTTTAACTCGTTCATTTTCAGGGGACCTTTTTGTGTTTAAAATATGGAGCAGAAAAATTTCTGCATGCTTTTCTTTTTGGGACTCTCCTATGACTAGGAAAGAGATGTGCATCCTTTGGATGTTTAACTAAGCATGACAATGTGGTATTGACTGAGAAATGTCGGAGAATCTGTACCAAGCTGATAATGAGGTAGCAAACTGAATCATTAGCGCCTATGCTCATTACAGAGTTTGGGATTAAAACTATGCAAGATAGCCAGAGAAGAAAAAGCAGCAGGAAAAGTAACGAAAGACACCAGTGCCCCTTTTTTGAGCAATACACAATAATAAGCAATTTATTTATCATGGGATTTGGATACCACAGATTATTAATTTCCCTAAAATTCAGCTTTGCATGGTTCAAAACGTGCTTTTTACATATCACAACTGTAGGAAAAATCTCAGTGATACGATTTCTCATTATTCTTGAAACAGAATATGGAATATTTTATGGCATCTTCAGAAAACTTACTGTGCCCTCCAGGGAAGATTTGAGTCGGTGTAATGATGTCAATTTTCGTGGGAAATCCTGATTGATTAAAAGCAATAGAAAGGTTGCCTACTCATAGCCTAATCTCATGAAGCTTCATTAACAGACAGTTTCATTGGCACACCCAGGTGGCTTCACAACTTTGGAGATGGTAGAGACCATGGTTTCCCCAAGGGAAGGTCTCAAGGCTTGCTTGGGGAACATTGCCTGTGTGGGGGAAGAGAGCTTAAAAACAAAGAAAGAAAGTGGTGATGGAGGAAGAAACTTGGATAGCTAACAATAGCAGCTGCAACAGCCACACCACGCCTACCAGGTGATTCACATTTGTTGTTTAGTCGTTTAGTCGTTTCCGACTCTTCATGACCCCATGGACCAGAGCACGCCAGGCACTCCTGTCTTCCACTGCCTCCTGCAGTTTGGTCAAACTCATGCTGGTAGCTTTGAGAACACTATCCAACCATCTTGTCCTCTGTCATCCCCTTCTCCTTGTGCCCTCCATCTTTCCCAACATCAGGGTCTTTTCCAGGGAGTCTTCTCTTCTCATGAGGTGGCCAAAGTATTGGAGCCTCAGCTTCAGGATCTGTCCTTCCAGTGAGCATTCAGGGCTGATTTCCTTAAGAATGGATAGGTTTGATCTTCTTGCAGTCCATGGGACTCTCAAGAGTCTCCTCCAGCACCATAATTCAAAAGCATCAATTCTTCGGCGATCAGCCTTTATGCTCCAGCTCTCACTTACATACGTCACTACTGGGAAAACCACAGCTTTATCTATATGGACCTTTGTTGGCAAGGTGATGTCTCTGCTTTTTGAGATGCTGCCTAGGTTTGTCATTGCTTTTCTCCCAAGAAGCAGGTGTCTTTTAATTTCGTGGCTGCTGTCACCATCTGCAGTGGTCATGGAGCCCAAGAAAGTAAAATCTCTCACTGCCTCCATTTCCCCCCCTTCTTTTTGCCAGGAGGTGATGGGACCAGTGGCCATGATCTTAGTTTTTTTGATGTTGAGCTTCAGACCATATTTTGTGTTCTCTTCTTTCACCCTCATTAAAAGGTTCTTTAATTCCTCCTCACTTTCTGCCATCAAGGTTGTGTCATCTGCATATCTGAGGTTGTTGATATTTCTTCCGGCAATCTTAATTCCAGCTAGGGACTCATCCAGCCCAGCCTTTCGCATGATTCTAAAATGACAGATTTAAGGACTCTCAGCATTTCTAGGGTCCTCCAGGTGTGGAAAAACTGCTTTGGGCTGTTGGGGAGAACCTGATATGGCCACCTGAATATTCAGCACCGTAAGGCAGTCTGCCAGGGTGCAAATGGAGCCCATGGACAGTAGCGACATGAGAACTAGGGCATGTGGGAAGGCCATGTTGAAGTTCAAGGAACCATCCTTTCAACCTGCCTCACTGGAGCAAGCATATGAACATGGCCACCCCTCCTAACACTAATATCCAATGGAGGGGATCGTGTAGCTGTGGGAGGGTGGTTGAAAAGGGGAGCACACTGCATGTGGCATGGCCATATGTTCAGCTTTCCATGTGGCATGCTGTTCATATAACTGACTTCATGCTCCACCCCTTTTACCCTAGCTGTCATGGTAATAATAATAATAAGACTAATACTAATAATAATAATTTATACCCCACCCATCTTTCTGGGCTTCCCCAGCCACTCTGAGTGGCTTTCAACAAAATATTAAAATACAGTAATGCACCAAATGTTAAAAGCTTCCCTAAACAGGGCTGCCTTCAGATGTCTTCTAAAAGTCTGGTAGTTGTTGTTCTCTTTGACATCTGGTGGGAGGGCGTTCCACAGGGTGGGTGCCACTACCGAGAAGGCCCTCTGCCTGGTTCCCTGTAACTTGGCTTCTCACAGTGAAGGAACTGCCAGAAGGCCCTCGGAGGTGGACCTCAATGTCTGGGTAGAACAGTGGGGGTGGTTGTTGCCACCTTCACTGCTATCACTGTTGCCGCACAATCCAGTGCTGTGCCATCACTGTAGAGTAATTTGGCAGCTACTTGGCCCAAGATGCAGAGGCCTGGTAGCTTAAAACAGTGTATTGTGGGAGTTGGCAGATGTGCATGATAGGAATGGGGAATCTAAGAGGTACCTAGTGAAATTCCTAACTATAGGAATTATCCCCTGCCAGATTCCTTCTTGCATTTGAGGGTTCAGAAAAATACGTTACCAACACCCTTAAATTCTCGTTTCTTGGAAGATGTCAACAGGCATGGAAACCAAGGAGAAATAGAATGGTGAGATTATAATGGAACAGAACTTCAGTACACAGAAGGATCTGATGAGGAATGAAGGACCAGGGATGGTTACCACCAAACCTGTTGGAAGCATCAGAGGAAGTGATGAGCAAATAATCTGTCTCCTGCTCTGCCTACATATAGGGTTAGTGTTGGGACCATGAAAAATATAACAGACTCAGAAGCAATAGTGTAGTGTAAATGGCTTGGCTGTTCAGTGGGGCTGGGGGGAGATGATGGGGGAAGTCATTTCCCAGTAAGGGGCCTCCAAGGAGTCTGCCTGCCTCCTCCCACTCAGCCGCCCTACAGCTGAGGAGAAGGTGGCGGGCAGAACATTTGGGGCAGCGTGGAGCCTGTGGGTGTCCAAGCCACCGCATCACTCCCAGAAGGTGAGTGCCACCTGGGATTTTGTCACCCCCCCCAGTGGTGACACCCGGGGCAACCCGCCCCTACCACACACCCCTTCCTCCACCCCTGGCTAGGCTACTGTAAAAAGGCAAAATTTGCATTCATTGATCCACCCACTTTGAATGAAGGGATTTGAATTATTCTACCCACATAACACATATGGGATGCGGGTGGTGCTGTGGTCTCAACCACAGAGCCTAGGGCTTGCCGATCAGAAGGTTGGTGGTTTGAATCCCCACGATGGGGTGAGCTCCTGTTGTTCGGTCCCAACTCCTGCCCACCTAGCAGTTCAAAAGCATGTCAGGTGCAAGTAGATAAATAGGTACCGATCTGGCGGGAAAGTAAATGGCGTTTCCGTGCGCTGCTCTGGTTTGCCAGAAGTGGTTTAGTCATGCTGGCCACATGTCTGTAGACAAACACCGGCTCCCTCGGCCAGTAAAGCGAGATGAGCGACGCAACCCCAGAGTCGTCCACGACTGGACCTAATTGTCAGGGGTACCTTTACCTTTACCTTACCCACATAACACAGCACGACAAATATAGGCATTATGGTGGCATGACAGCAACATCAAAAAATGTTGCAAAATGATGAGCCAAAGGAAATGTTTAGCATTGAGATATTGCTGCTGTGTGATAAATTTCATCTTGTAAAACACTTCCTGGAACAATTTCTACGTTGTCAATATGTTGTGTATTACATACATTCAACAGCTAGTAATAATAATAAAAAACTAATAAGAACCAGTAGGAGGGGGAAATGTATGTTTTATTTAATGTTTTTATAGTAATCAAACCGACATAGCAGGGATTTGCTGATTAGTGATGGTTATTTTATCCATTTATGATGTGCTTTTAGAATGTTATTCAAGATTGGTTTGGAAACCTTGCAGGGAATTCTATTGCAATTCTGTATTTGGAATTGAACTTTCATCAAATGACTGATTAAATTAATGTGAAAATACTGGTTTGCACAAATGAAGGCACACATTTACCTGAGAGTAAGGGAATAGAGGGCTGGATTCAACTAAGTAGGGGGACGATTGAGAGCTACCACAAGTCCTGCTTGTAAAACAGGGCTTTCTCTCCCACCAACATATGCCCTGCGCACAAGAGGAGAAGAGAGGAGAGACATTAGGCAGGTAGAATGGTAGTGTTGATAGAATTGTTTGTGTTAGCGCACAACTTGCATAACATCTGAGTAGGCAAGAACATTACAGTGCAATCCTATGCATGTCTTCTAAGACTTAGTTCCATCAAGTTCAATGGGGCTTGCTCTGAGGAAAGTGGATATGGGATTGCAGCCTTTATCCCAGAGAAACCAATGGAACACTTTAGTAATGACTAACCCAAGCTGCATTGATTTAAATGGGATCAAATCATGACTAACATTATAATCCTATGCATGCCTATTCAAATGTATGCACCACTTAGTTAATTTCACTAACTCCAAGTTTATATAGGATGACAATTGGATCAATCTGCACGTATTTTTCCAGGTCTACAACTTTTAATTCAGGCATGGTGAACCTTTGGCCCTCCAGATGTTGATGAACTACAACTCCCATCAGCCTCATCAAGCATGGGCAATGGCCAGAGGTGATGGGAGTTGTAGTTTAGCAACATCTGCAGGGCCAGAGGTTCCCCACACCTATTGATCAATTCATGTCAGGGTCTGGGCAGAGGAGGAATGGTGGAGACCGCCTCCCCAGCCTGACCCTTCCAGAGAAGAAGGAGACAGTTCAGAATTACAACAGGGGTTTGAGGGAGGTCACAGCTCAGAGGCAGATGAGGGGGGAAGCTGGGAAATAATGGGAGAGGAAGAGGAAGGAGCACTAGTGGAGTGACAGCTGACAGGCTCAGTGTCTTTAGAAAGCATCCCAGACCCCCCCTTCTCCCAAAACATTGTGGGCCTTGAAAGTAGTAGAGCAAAGAGCTCAAAGGCCGAAGGCGCTTTCCAGCACCCATAGCAATGACTCATGAGGAAGTGGGAGAGACGGATGGGGTGGGGTTTCACTCAGAGTAACGCCATTATTCTGAGGGGCCACGTTCCCAAGCCTCTCTCTGTGAATATTGAATAAAAGCAGATGGCAAGGACTTTCCTTGTCTTGTCCATTCCTGGCAACCTGCCATGGGCGTTGGCTCCGCTGCCACCTGACAATAATAATAATAATAATATAATAATTTATTTTTTATACTTCACCCATCTGGCTGAGTTTTCCCAGCCACTCTGGGTGGCTTCCAATCAAGTGTTAAAAACAATACAGTGGTACCTCGCAAGACGAATGCCTCGCAAGATGAAAAACTCGCAAGACGAAAGAGTTTTTCGTTTTTTGAGTTGCTTCGCAAGATGAATTTCCCTATGGGCTTGCTTCGCAAGACGAAAACGTCTTGCGAGTTCTTGCGAGTTTGTTTCCTTTTTCTTAAAACCGCTAAGTACCGTTAATAGCCATGCTTCGCAAGACGAAAAATCCGCAAGACGAAGTACAGCATCAAATATTAAAAACTTCCCTCAACAGGGCTGCCTTCAGATGTCTTTTAAAAAGAAGATAGCTGCTTATTTCCTTCACATCTGAAGGGAGGGCGTTCCACAGGGCGGGCGCCACTACTGAGAAGGCCCTCTGCCTGGTTCCCTGTAACCTCACTTCTCACAATGAGGGAACCGCCAGAAGGCCCTCGTAGCTGGACCTCAGTGTCCGGGCTGAACGATGGGGGTGGAGACGCTCCTTCAGGTATACAGGACCAAGGCCATTTAGGGCTTTAAAGGCCAGCACCAACACTTAGAGAGGCAAAGTTCTTCCCGACTCTTGGTTGACACTGTTCATTACCGTTTCTTTCTTATCTCTTTCAGTTTTTCCTTTGATGAAGTTACCTCATACTATGAGCCACCTGTGGATTGAATACCTAGCACTGTGGGTGTTGCTGATGGTCGACAACGGAAGTGAAATCATGCAAGCGAGAGCGCCACTGTTCCCGAACAAACCATTTCTAGTAGTTTGGAATGCACCTACTGAGCAGTGTCGGCGGCGCTACAAGGTCGATTTGGACCTCAACGTTTTCGACATCCTGACAAACCCAAACGAGACCTTGAGCGGCTCCAGTGTGACAATATTCTATCATACTCATCTTGGGTACTATCCCCATGTAGAAGACAATGGCGAATCCATCAATGGCGGGGTGCCCCAAAACGAGAGCCTCATCAAACATCTCATCAAAGCCAAGGCTGACATTGAGCATTCCATCGCCATGAAGAAATTCCAAGGACTCGGGGTCATCGACTGGGAAAACTGGAGACCCCAGTGGGATAGAAACTGGGGCCATAAAGCCATTTACAGAAATAAGTCTCTTGAACTTGTCAGAAAGCAGCATCCTCAGTGGCCTGAGAACAAGATCAAGAAAGTTGCGAAGGAAGATTTTGAAAATGCAGGGAGGGGTTTTATGAACAGCACCCTTTTCCTAGCTGAAGATATGAGGCCAAATGGGCTCTGGGGTTACTATCTCTACCCAGACTGCTACAATTATGATTACAAGAACCACCCAGACAAGTACACAGGCAAATGTCCAGACATTGAATCATTCCGGAATGATAATCTGCTTTGGCTGTGGAAAGAAAGCACTGCCCTTTACCCTTCCATATACCTGGAATACATGCTGAAGTGCAGCCCAAACGCTTTGAAATTTGTACACTATCGGGTTAAAGAAGCAATACGCATTGCTTCGATCGCTCGGAAGGACTATGCTTTGCCTGTTTTTGTGTATGCTAGGCCATATTATGCCTATACATTCCATGAGTTGACGGAGGTAAGGATGCCGGTATCTAATAAGCTCCCAGATCCACCAACACGTGTTACCCTTTCTGATATTCTTGCATATTGACAGGATTGTACAGAGGTGAAAACCATAATGTTAGAGAAAGGGACTTATGGAAGATCTCAGGACAGCTTTTGCTAGTAATTTGTACTTTGAAACCAGGACTCCCTGCTATGGAAGGTGGATTGCAGACTTCTCTTAAATCTGAGGGTACACTAGTGATGCCAAACATTCACATGAGCAGCAATGTGCATAAAAGAGACTGCAAAGGTGGTATGGGAACCAGGGCCTAGCAGTTAGAGGTCCTCAAAGATGTTTCTTTATGGCAGGGATAGAGAACCTGTAGCTCTCCCAGACATACAACTCCCATCATTCCTTTTAAAAAAAATATTTATTAATTTTTCAGGTATACATTTTCCACAATTAAATATACAATACATCAAATGACTTCCCTTCTTCTCATTCCATGGTTCCTTAGACTTCCAAAATTAACTGCATATTCTATTTCCTCCATCTAGTTTTCCCCTTTCCATTATATCTTAATCTACATTATACTGTTGAATTTACAATTTTCACTTGCTTACAGTTGTTTTCCAAATACCCCACAAATATTCTCCATTCCTCTTTATACACCCATTCTTATTGTTCTCTTACCTTGCTGGTTAGGCCTGCTAGCTCTGCACATTCCATCATTTTCAGCTGTTCCTCCTCCTCTGGACCTTCTCCCACCTTCCGTTTCTGAGCTAACATAATCCGAGCTGCTGTCATTGCATACAGAAATAGCTTTTTCTGCCCCCTGTCTGTACCATACCCAAAAGAAATGCCTCTAGGCTTTTCTGGGGGAATGTTCTTTAAAACAATTTTTTCATTTCATTATAAATCATTTCCCAATACAGTCATACCTTGGTTTTCGAACAGCTTAGTTCTTGAATGTTTCGGCTCCCGAACGCCACAATAGTTCGGTTTGCGAACTATTTTTGGAAGCCGAATGTCCGGCAGGGCTTCCGATTGGCTGCAGGAGCTTCCTGCAGCCAATCAGAAGCCATGTTTTGGTTTCTGAATGTTTTGGAAGTCGAATGGACTTCCGGAACGGATTTCGTTCGACTTTCAAGGTACGACTGTACTCCTTAACTATTCTGCATGACCACCACATATGATGAAATGCTCCTTCTGCTTCTTTCCATTCCCAACAGATACCTGCAACTCCCATCATTCCTGACCATTGGCCACATGGACTGGACTTGATGGGAACTGGAGTCCAACAACATACAAGTTTCCCATCCTCGCTTTAGGGAAATGCATATTAAGCCTATCCCCAAGGCTTCATTGAGAGGGGAGTGGGATTCACCTGTCAAAGCACTCACTGGTGACCATGCCTCAAAGTTTCTGCATTTAGCATCTGTGAGGATGGGGTTTTATGTGGGTACATCTTCATGCTGTTGGGAATCCTGACTGAACCTGGGTTCTTGACAGTACGTGTAACGTCAGGGAACTGTGGCTGGCAGGCATGTTAATCCCATTCCTCTCAAAAATTCGCTAAAGTTACCTGTGCCCCATGGGAATGTGCTTATGTATATACCTCAGCTTGACTGGCAAACTGTTAAATGTCTCATGCAAAAGCACTGATCTAAAATACAGTGGAACCTCAGGTTATGAACTTAATTCGTTCTGGAGGTCCATTCTTAATCCGAAACCATTCTTAACCTGAGCCGTACTTTCGCTAGTGGGGGCCTCCCGCTGCCACCGCGCCGCCGGCATGCAATTTCCGTTCTCGTCCTGGGGCAAAGTTTGCAACCCAAGGTACTACTTCCGGGTTAGCAGAGTTTGTAACCTGAAGTGTTTGTAACCCAAAACGTTTGTTACCACTGTAACCATAATAATTATGCAGGGATAGTTTGAACTATTTTTATACAATCATGTGCATTCTTTGTAAAGTAATGTATAGCGCTGCATTTTCGCAGTCCACTCTATTTTCTGTGTTGGCCGGTGTGAGGAAAAATACAGGGCCCGCAACAAACAGAGGCTGGTGTGAGGTGTATGAGAATGTGAGGGGAGAACGGTGTGTGATTTCTATCACCTCAGTGAGAACAAGGCCTCAGAAGCTGCATCCAGTTAAATGCAGTGTATAATACACCAGCTTTATTTGCTCTCTGGGGTCAAAGAAACATCACAGGTTGACCGTGGTCACCTGCTGAATTACAAAGGCCAGAGTGAAATTGCCAGAAGCAGTTAAAATGACAAGACCAGATAATACAAACAAACAGAAAAGCACACCACTGATTCAGCTACTACTGAAACTCAGCAGTAATTAGTAATCAGCACCATAAAATACAATACAATATAAAAATAGCTCATTAACCAATGCAGAAAGAAAATATTCATCATAAATGTGCACGTAAGGAAGACTGAAAGCAAAGAATTAAAAACATATTTTTATTATAATGTTTCCGGGCTGTGTCTCATCTTGGGGAGTGCACAAGAGTTAATGAAATACAAAATACTAAAACCATAACAAGTCTAAAATCAAATATACAATGATTGCAAACAGTACAGATCTCATCCCTCCACAGATGCTCGACAGAACAGAAACATTTTCATGTGGCAATGAAAATTTGGAAAAACAAGCTTACCCCTTCCCAGCAGTTGTTTTTTTTAAAGCTTCAAAAAATAGAATCACATGCCCCTAAACTTAATCAGAAACCAGTTCCTCTGTTATTATACGCAGACGATGCTGTTCTACTATCATTAACGAGCTTGGGTCTGAAACGTCTTATATCTTCTCTGATCCTTTACTGCGAATGTAACAAACTCTCTATAAATTACGAGAAGACAAAAATTTTGGTCTTCTCGAATGGTTGGAAATTAGAGAAATGGAAAATAAGAGGGCAAGAAATCCAACAAGTGAAAATCTATAGGTATCTGGGAATCTTATTCCAGAGCAATTTAGGGTGGGTAAATCATCGCACAAATGCCATAAAACAGGCAAAGTGCACCTCATCAGCAGTTGCCCGTTTTTATTATCAGAAAGGCAATCAATTTATTCCTGCGGCCAATCAGATATTCCAAACAAAAGTGCAATCCCAGATATTCTATGGAATCCCGCTATGGGTCCAAGCATATAATAGTGATTTAAAAAAGATTCACTCCAGCTTTCTGAGACGTATTCTTGGACTCCCAGCTGTGATCAAATATGAAACAATGTGTGCAGAAATAGGCATACACACAATGGAATATTGGGCCTGGTCCACCTCAATAAAGTACTGGTTACGCTGCCATTTTCGCTGCCCTCCATCAAGTCTGCTCGCTGATTTGCTCAAAGACTCCTACAAATCAAGATGGTATCAGTACCTCGAAAAAAAGATTGAATCTTTAGGCATCGAGCTGGAGCCCCTGTACAATTCTAATGAGCAATACATTTTCCATAATATCCTAACTAGACTAAAGGATGTCGAGAGGCAAAATATTATGGCAGCTGTAAACAAAATTTGCTCCCCCATATTCAATGGTTTAAATATCTTAGATAGCAGAGCCAATTACGTCACTAAATTATTAATCCCAGCCCAACGTAGGGCTTTTATGCTGGCCCGTTTGAATGTTTTTCCCTCAGCATTTGTCAGGGGAAGATATCAAAACATTCCCAGAAACAAGAGATTCTGCAGATGTTCTATGAATGTCCTGGACACCGTAGAGCATATTCTCTTTCATTGCCCATTGTACAGTACGCTCCGTCAACGCGTGCTGTCCCCTCTTTTGGGTGGTCCGGAACCCCAGCAAGGTGAATGTGTGGGATTCTGCCTATCCGACGTTGACCAAAGGGTAACGGCGGGGGTAGCCGAGTTTTTGGTAGCAGTTCTCCAAGGAGCAGGTTAACAAGGAAAACCACTGACTCTATATGCATATATATATATATGTATGTAGCCAACTGCTGCCTTTTTATATATATTTCAAGGCTTTTATATCTTATTTTCTCTTTTATGGTTTTATTTGTATAATGCCTAATAAAGGTTTGATAAGTAAGTTTTTTTTAAAGAACTGGCAATATATATTTCCATTTTCGCTGTCACTCAGAACCTGCAGAACATGTTTTAAATCAGCTATAGTTTCCAGACCATCTTCAAGAGCAGTCTAATGTAAAGCATGTTACAGTCGTACCTTGCTTCGCAAACGCCTTGCGACTCAAACGTTTTGGCTCCTGAATGCCGCAAACCCGGAAGTCAGTGTTCCAGGTTGCAAACATTTTTCAGAAACCGAACGTCCGACACAGCTTCTGCAGCTTCTGATTGAGTGCAGGAAGTTCCTGCAGCCAATCGGAAGCCACACCTTGGTTTTCAAACATTTTTGGAAGTTGAGCGGACTTCTGAAACGGATTCGGTTCGAGAACCAAGGTATGACAATACTAGGAAGTAAAGAAGTTACTAGGGTGTAGACCATCATGGCTAGGCAACTCCAGGAAGGATTTCAGTTGGCAAACCAGCCATAGATGGCAATAGCTGTTGCTGTATCCACCTGGGTTTCCAATGCTGGTTCACCTGATTATGCAGAGATTTCCACTTCAGGCCTCCCACATAGGTTTGACACAGAAGCTGATGGAGGTGTTGGGGGGTGAAGTTAGCATGAAGAGCCCCTTCCTCTCTGTCTACATGTAGGAGGAGGCAGGTGGATCAAGTGATCAGGGCTATGTTGTCTAAACTTTCTATCACTTGTATATATTCAAGGCAGTTCTGGTGGATACAAAATTCCCTAATTTTCAGTTCTGTATTCAAGCTGTGTACACACCATACACTTAAAGCACACAACTTCCTCTGAAAAATCTGGAGAACTGTAGTTTATTATAAGGGTGGTAGAAATTGGAGCTCCGAGGAGATAAACTAGGGATGCGGGTGGCGCTGTGGGTTAAACCACAGAGCCTAGGACTTGCCGATCAGAAGGTTGGCGGTTCAAATCCCCCAGATGGAGTGAGCTCCCGTTGCTCAGTCCCAGCTCCTGCCAACCTAGCAGTTTGAAAGCACATCAAAGTGCAAGTAGATAAATAGGTACCGCTCCTGCGGGAAGGTAAATGGCGTTTCCGTGCGCTGCTCTGGTTCGCCAGAAGCAGCTTGGTCATGCTGGCCACATGACCCGGAAGCTGTATGCTGGCTCCCTCGGCCAATAAAGCGAGATTAGCACCGCAACCCCAGAGTCGGTCACCTTTACTTAGGAGATAAACTACAGTTCCCAGGATTCTTTGAGGGCAGCAATCTACTTTAAATGTATGGTGTGTACAGAACCTCTCAAAGCAGGACACTTTATGTCACCTGTAATTCAGGGTTGATACAGGGATGGGATATCACAGGATCAGTGCTGAATTATATAGCTGTAAGGGGATGGGGGGTATAGCTTTCTGGATTCAGAACTTTTGAGTTTAATGGATGGTTCACTTTGCTTCAAAGGTTATGTGTTTACTGTGCTCTAACCTGATCATTTGAATGTCTCTTGAAACCGCCACTATTGCATTTACTGCAGACAGTGTTTGCTTATTTTTTTAAAAAGAGAATTGATAGTGGTGCGAGAGAGGTATTATTGCCTATGATGTGTGCATTCAACTCACTGAGATCTCTGGCAAACAGGCACTACAGAGTATTATTGTAGTGTTTCAAAAACCATCCAAACTTGTTTCACGAGAGGTGACCCCCCCAAGCCCCCCTGAAAAAATGGGTGGATACAAAATGGGCAATGATGCTTTGACTGTGCATCATGCTCTATTAGGGTTGCCATGTGTCCTCTTTTCAGGGGTGAAATTTCTGTCCGGGTGGATTTTTTAAAAAAATAATTGCGTGGTGAGTTCCCGCCTCCCACCAGTAGAAATAAAGACACATGACACTGATATTTAAGGTTCATGGCTGAAATTAGGCCACAACTTTATTGGCTACAGGTAAAGAGTGGTATTGGCTTAGGCATTGGTCCTATCAGACTACCCGGCTTCAGCCTGCTTGCTTGAAGACCGAGAAAGGTTAACACCAGCAGGGGGAGCCCTGCTGATGCACATCAACTAGGGACTCCCCCGGGGTCACCGCTCGGGGGTGCGTTTTAGGCCCTGGCCTCCATAGGCTTAGGACAAGGCCACACCCCTCGGAATCCTTTACCGGACTACCCTTCAATATTTGGAGGAGGTGATGGTGCTCCTCTACATAACAATACCCCTACCAGTGCCTAACCGCCAAGACCAAGTGAGTTGTGACGATTTGCTACGAGGTAGGCGAAAAACCAAATGGCCAGTGCCAATCTGCCAAAAATTCCTACCAGGCCCCTTAACAGTGACCAACCGAGGTCCATAGCAAGGTGAAAAGGGAAACCTTAAAGGGCGGGCATGTGAGAAAACCTTACCAGCTGAGCGGACCCAAAGAGGGAGATCCCGGGGCCGTGCTTGCCTTGAATGAGGCAAGCCACACACCCCGAGCCAGCCGATTGGCTGGCTCAGGGGATGACGCGGCCTAAGGATTCCCCTGTTCGCAAGCCAGCCTCCGCGCATGTGTCGGAAGTGGCTTTGCCAAAATGTCTCTGGCTATACTTTCTGGATGAGACGTAGACATAACGGGTGGCTGAAGACTTGCTTTCCCCTTCTCTTCTCCTGACCCCCTCAGCAATATATCACAGCTTATATAGCCTACATGTCGTAGGGGTATTTAGAATGAGAGCCGTCACAGCGTCCTCTTTTTTGCTCGTCAAAATATGGCAACCCTATTATATTATGCGTATCCGTGGCTTACTTTTCAGGAAGACTTGGTGAACACTATTGGTGAGAGTGCAGCCTTGGGGGCAGCAGGAGTTGTCCTGTGGGGAAGCATGCAGTATGCCAGTTCTAATGTAAGTGAATTTGGGTTAAGAAAATGAGCTGAGTTTTGCAAGAATTCTTGGGACACCCCCTCCTCCTAAATCCCCAAAAGATGGCAGCAAAGATAGCAGGCTCTTGCTATTTCTATGGCCCACAGATCTGGGAATGGCAATATGCATTCCAAGATTGGCCTTCCCAGAAAAAAGATCTCCAATGGTTTAGCTAAGGCTCGGGGGCCGGATCCGGCCCAATCGCCTTCTCAATCTGGCCCACGGATGATCCGGGAATCAACGCTTTTTTACATGAGTAGAACATGTCCTTTTATTCAAAACACATCTCTCGGTTATTTGTGGGGCCTGCCTGGTGTTTCTACATGTGTAGAATGTGTGCTTTTATTTAAAATGCATCTCTGGGTTACTTGTGGGGTGCAGGAATTCATTCATTTTTTTCCTTCCAAAATATAGTCCGGTCCCCCACAAGGTCTGAGTGACAGTGGACCGGCCCTCCTGAAAGTGTGGGCTGATCCCTGGTAGCTTACACGAATCCCCAAATCAAATTTATTTTATTTTATTTGTTGGTACTGATCCAAAGATACACAGAAATACATACCCATTACAAAGTATGTTTTTATCATATACTGAGATAAAATGACTAATTAACCTTAAAAAGAGCAAAGAAAATACAAGAAAACGAGAAATCTAAAGAAGGAGAAAGAAAAAAAGAAGGAAAAGAAAGAAAAAAACTAAAGAAAGAGTATAATAAAAGGATTTCTGCTCTCTGCAGCTACATATAACATTCATTCTTTAGAACACAACCATTCTATCTTCCATAAGCTAGTATTTTTTTCAACCTTCAAATCCAGATATCACAAGTTCATGTTCTCTTTTATGCAAAAGTCCATAAGGAATTTCCAATCCTTAACAAATGTTATTAATGGTTTTCCCTCTGATTAAGCATGTTGGTTTAGCCATCTCAGCTAAGTCCAATAATTTTATCAGCCATTCTTCTGTAAGTGGGTAAGGCACACTCACACATCAAATTTAGAATACATCTGAACAGGGCAAGCTTGGTGGCTCATCTGAGTGAGAGGTAAACCTAGAGATTTGCATGTGGTTGTTGTGCGCATGCATTTGGAAGAATACGGTATTCATTTGGAAGAATAGTAAAGAAACCATGCATTTGGAAGAATAGTAAAGAAAAAGTGTTTTATATGTGTTATAACACTGTGATGCCAGGTGGCGCTGTAGAGTTCCGTCTTTCGTCAATGTGATTTCCCACTTTGACGTTTACCACACATTTTCCTGAAACGTTTTTCTGATGCTTCTAGATCCAGCCTATAGCAACACTTGGGGTGTCAAATGTAGAATGCACGGGCTGTGCAACATTTTGTGCTGAAGAACTCAAGCCCAAATTTTAATTTTTTGGTAGCATGTAATAGAGATATTCTAATGAATGTACTCATTTTGTGCATGTGCGATTTTGGCTTCAAAGATCTGTGATCTTTATGCTAGACTCTGAATGGGGAAGCAAAGAGGAAGTTACTACCCGACTTTAAGAGACTGAAGGATGGGGAGAACCTGGTACTGGGATTAGCAAAAGTCAGACCAAACACTTTCCTTACCCACACATGTTGTCATTGTCCTCCGTACTCCAGAAATTTAGGAATAAACAAACAAAGCTGAGATTTTTGTGAATCAAAAAACTTTCATAATCACTCATGACTGAACCCATTTCACATCCCCTTGAACAAATATCTGCGCTAGTCATTTAGACAATACAGTGGTACCTCGGTTCTCGAACAAAATCTGTTCTGGAAGCCCGTTTGGCTTCTGAAACATTTGAAAACTGAGGCGCGGCTTCCCATTGGTTGCATGAGCTTCTTGTACTCAGTGGAAGCCTGGAAGCCACGTCAGAAGTTCAGGTTCCAAAAGACGTTCGGAAACCGAATCACTTCTGTGTTTTCAGCTTTCAGGAGCCAAAATGTATGATAACGGAAGCATTCGGGAACCGAGGTTTGACTGTAGTGCCAGCTGCTTAGAGGTGAAATCCTATAGTTCCACTTATTATTTCTGAGAAGACATCTATAGGATTGCTCTGTAAGTTGCTCCCTTTCCATGGAGGCACAGATTGCAGCTATAACAAAGGCGGCATTTTTTCATCTCCGCCAAGCTAAGCAGTTGGCTCCTTACCTCTCTCGTCCTGACCTAGCCACTGTGATCCACGCGACGGTCACCTCCAGACTGGATTATTGTAACTCGCTCTACATGGGGCTGCCCTTGAGACTGACCCAGAAACTCCAGCGGATGCAGAATGCCGCAGCGAGACTCCTTATGGGGTTCTCGCTGTGAGATCACATTCACCCGGTGCTATACCAGCTGCACTGGCTCCCGGTGGGGTATAGGATCAGGTTTAAGGTGCTGGTTTTAACCTTTAAAGCCCTATACGGCCTAGGACCCTCGTACCTATGGGACCGCCTCTCCTGGTATGTCCCATAGAGGAACCTACGGTCTGCAAATAAAAACACCCTGAAGGTCCCAGGCCACAGAGAGGTTAGGCTGGCCTCAACTAGAGCCAGGGCTTTCTTGGCTGTGGCTCCAATCTGGTGGAACGCTCTGTCACAAGAGACTAGGGCCCTGCGGGACCTGACATCTTTCTGCAGGGCCTGCAAGACAGAGCTGTTCCACCAGGCCTTTGGCCAGGGGGCAGCCTGACTCCCTCCTCTGGCAATCTGCACAGAATTTTGCTTAACGGTTGCCATCAATTTGATTTTAATTAATTTTTATAATGAAATTTTTTTAGAATGTGGGATTATTTGATTGTTGTTAGCCGCCCTGAGCCCGGCTTCGGCTGGGGAGGGTGGGATATAAATAAAATTTATTATTATTATTATTATTATTATTATTATTAAGTAAACCTGTCTTTGTTTTCTTTTAGGACAGCTGTTTAACTGTGAAAAAGTACGTCGATGGTCTCTTGGGACATTACATCATGAATGTGACCTCTGCGGCCAAGCTCTGCAGCAAAGTTCTCTGTAAGAAGAATGGAAGATGCATTCGTAAAAACAGTGAATCAGATGCTTACCTGCACTTGTCTCCTGACAGTTTTAAGATTTGGCTCAATATCTCTGAAACGGAGAGAAGAGTAGTTGTGCAAGGAAATCTGAAGCAGGAGGACATGGAGGTCATGAAAGAGAAATTCATCTGTCAGTGTTACCAAGGGTGGATGGGGTTATTTTGCGAACTGCCTACTCACCACAAAAAACGGTGCAAACCTAATTCAGTCTAATATTCAATATTTCATTACCAAACTCTTACTGTGGAGTGTTAGTCAGATTTTAATCAAAAGCAGGCAGACGTTTATTGATGGATGAATTCCCCAATACAAAGCAAATTACCCAAGTATATTCATAAATCCATTTGCTCTAAAATCAGCAAGTTGCGTATCCCATACAATTAACAGAACTGTGGAATAGTCTTGAGTGAATACTATACTGCAGAACTCTCTGAACTTTTCATGCTGGTGACCAATGCTTTTCTAAAAAAATGTTTAGGGGCACTCTCATTTTGACTTAAAGAAAATCGCCATTTTATAGGTCAGACCAGGGAAAATAAATACAGAAAATGGACAAAAGTACAAAGATTCACAAAATGTTTAGGGATACGCATACCCCTGCATCCCCCCAGAAGAAAAGCACTGCTGGTGGCATACTTTTTAGATATGCATCATTTTGTGACACCGTAATTCAGCTTTATTAGCAAACCGGAGGTTAAACTAACCTCTTTCCAGTCCCGGGAGGAGTGCAGGGAGTGTTTGCACGACACAACTACACACTGCAGCTGACACGATGACGTGTCGCAACATACGGTTTGGAAAGCTCTGCTATACTGGGTCCAGGAGGATAATCCTTTCAGATTCTGTGAGAACAGGCTGAAGCTATTTCTCACTTTGAGATACCCAAATCTTCCAAAGATCTGTTAAGGAAGTCTTTTTTAAAAACTTTCTACATGCAAAGCTTCTGCTGTGCAGAATTAGTGATAGTTCACCTGTTCTCAGAGGGCTTGAGATTGTCCTACCAAAGGGATATAAAAAGGTAAATGGACCCCTGACCATTAGGTCCAGTCGTGACCGACTCTGGGGTTACGGTGCTCATCTCGCTTTATTGGCCGAGGGAGCCGGCATACAGCTTCCGGGTCATGTGGCCAGCATGACTAAGCGGCTTCTGGCGAATCAGAGCAGTGCATGGAAACGCCGTTTACCTTCCCGCCAGAGCGGTACCTATTTACCTACTTGCACTTTGACGTGCTTTCGAACTGCTAGGTTGGCAGGAGCAGGGGCCAAGCAACAGGAGCTCACCCCGTTGCGGGGATTCGAACCGCCGACCTTCTGATCAGCAAGTCCTAGGCTCTGTGGTTTAACCCACAGCACCACCCGCATCCCTTACCAAAGGGATATAGCTCAGCAGTAAAGGAACGCAGACACCAGTATCCCCAGTTAGGACTACTGCCGGTCAATACTGACGTCGATGGACTTGGTATAAGGCAGTTCCTATGTTGCTTGGTAGATAATTGTTTTATATGTCTTAGCAGAAGAGCTGGTACCCACCCCAGGTTATCTCATTTGTGCCTTCAGGATACACTTATTATTATTTATTGAATTTAGATACCACCTTATACCTGGAGGTCTCAAAATTGCATGTAGTATTGTGATCATTGAAATGTGCATCCGTGGTGTGTCTTCATTTTTAAAGTACCATCACCTTTATAAAAAAACACAAGCCGCGATCAATGATGTGTTGACCTGGTTTGCATGCAACACTAACACTAACTCTTTTGTAAAGTTCCTGAATTATCTATCTCATGTATCTGTTTCCACTCAGGTAACAAAGCAGAGCTCATTCACTGCCTCATTGATTGCACAGAGGTTGCTGTCACTCCTCAATGCAAGGCATAAACAACACTTAGCTTCTTGGCTTCCTAGAAACTTCAACCATTCAATATGCCAAAAAATACCGTATTTTTTGCTCTATAAGACTCACTTTTTCCGTCCTAAAAAGTAAGGGGAAATGTGTGTGCATCGTATGGAGTGAATGCAGGCTGCGCCGCTATCCCAGAAGCCAGAACAGCAAGAGGGATTGCTGCTTTCACTGCGCAGCAATCCCTCTTGCTGTTCTGGCTTCTGAGATTCAGAATATTTTTTTTCTTGTTTTCCTCCTCCAAAAACTAGGTGCGTCTTGTGGTCTGGTGCGTCTTATAGAGCGAAAAATACGGTACTCTGCTCAATATAGCTCAGCACGTGAAAAATGGCATCAGAGAAATGTTCTACCCAACATAAAAACCAGCACATCCCAGTTTTGCCTGCAAGGGAAAATTCCATTTATGGCAGACATAGAAAATGTGATTCTGACACAGCCCCCAGCCAGCATGGCCAACACTCAGGGATGACAGAAGTTGCAATTCAGTCCAGCAACATCTGTAGGGTATCAAACTGGCTACCCTTGATTCATGACAACTTTCCCCCCATAAGAACAATGCAAGATTCACATTGTGGGTTAATATTAAAGGTGTCTACTGCAGCAAAATAAAGAAGTAAATTCTTCATCAAATGTAAAAGGACTTATGGAATAAGGTGGCATTCCTCTGTTCTTGAGAATGGGCATCAGTACTGTGGGATTTTTTTCAGTTATAAGCTCTCTTTAAAGTTCAAGTTCTATATTCAATGGCCCCATTTGCACCATGTCTTTAAATTACTGTTATACCACTTTAACTGTCCTGGCTTCCTCCAAAGCATCATGGGAACTGTAGCTTGTTAAGGGAGCTGAACATTCTTAGGAGACCCCTATTCCCCTCCCAGAACTACAATTCCCAGAATTCCCTGGGAAGAGGGATTGATTGTTAAAATGGTTCCCCAACAATGTTTATGCCATTAACAAACTGCAATTCTCAGGAGTCCTTGCAGGAAGCCACGATTGCTTAAAGTGATATGATGATGCTTTATGTGTATAATGCAGACCTTATAGCAAACTCCTTTTTCCTGCTCAATTTTGGGTTGCGCCACTTTCTAGCGGCTTTCTTTTATTTTGTCCAAAATCCCATTGTTGCCATTGCTAGTTTTAACTTTCATCATTCTGAAGTAAGATAAGAAATACTAAAGGACTTGAATTATCCACAGTATTCATTTCCCTGTGTGCCATGATTTTGTAGAACTCAATCTCTTACACTTCTCATATCTCCCATCTGCACATTTTCTTGGACTGCTTTTTGTGTGGCGCTTGCCCCTACCTAAGACCTGTTTACAAGATTTTTCTCTTTTTTTTTAATATATATTTATTGAAGTTTTTTATATAAAACATACTTAAAAAACAAACAAACACAAATCATCATTATCCATTTAACATCTTTCCATTATTACATTGGACTCCCCCACACCTCCCGCATACACTTGCATCATTATAAGATTAATTCCAGGCAAATTATCGTTTTGCTCATGATCTTAAATTTGATTAGCATATAATTCACACTTGGATCTAATTTAGTGATAGACAATTATTTTCTACTCTGACATCCCAATCAGCACTCAACCAAATTACAATACTTTTGTAAATAAATCTTAAATTTTCTCCAGTCTTCTTCCATCCTTTCTTCTCCCAGGTCTCGAATTCTGCCGGTCATCTCAGCTAGCTGCATATAGTCCATCAGCTGCATCTGCCATTCTTCCAAAGTGGGTAGCTTCTGAGTTTTCCAGTTCTTAGCGATCAGTATTCTTGCTGCTGTTGTTGCATACATAAAGAATGTTCTATCCTTCTTTAACACACTCTGGCCGACGATACCCAAGAGAAATGCCTCTGGTTTCTTAGTAAAGGTGTATTTAAACACCTTTTTTAACTCGTTATATATCATCTCCCAAAAGGCCTTCACTCTAGGGCAGGTCCACCAGAGGTGAAAAAATGTTCCTTCATTTTCCTTGCATTTCCAACATTTGTTATCAGACGAATGGTATATTTTAGCTAATTTGACTGGGGTCATGTACCATCTATACATCATTTTCATTACATTTTCCTTCAAAGCATTACATGCAGTGAAGTTCAGCCCAGAGGTCCACAACCTTTCCCAATCTTCAAACATAATATTATGCCCAATGTCCTGTGCCCATTTTATCATTGCCGATTTAACCATTTCGTCTTGTGTATTCCATTTCAGCAGCAAATTATACATTTTTGAAAGTACTTTAGTCTTAGGTTCTAACAGTTCAGTTTCTAACTTTGACTTTTCCATTTGGAATCCTAACTTTTTGTCATTCTTAAACACTTCTTTAATCTGAGCATAGTGTAGCCAGTCTCGCACTTTATCTCTCATCTTCTCTAAACTCTGCAATTTCCAATTGTCACCATCCTTTTCTATTATCTCCCAATATTTTGGCCAATTGGCCTCCATATTGGCTCTTTTTCGGGCCTTAGCCTCTAGGGGGGACAGCCACCTCGGAGTTTTATTCTCCAATAAGTCTTTGTATCTTGTCCAGACATTGAAAACTGATTTTCTGACAATATGGTTCTTAAAAGCCTTGTTTATCTTAACCTTATCATACCATAAATATGCATGCCATCCAAATGCATTATTAAAACCTTCCAGATCCAATACATCCGTATCTTCAAGAAGTAACCAATCTTTTAGCCAGCAGAAAGCTGCAGCTTCGTAGTACAACTTTAAGTCTGGCAGGGCAAAGCCCCCTCTTTCTTTCGCATCTGTTAGTATTTTGAATTTAATTCTGGGCTTTTTGCCCTGCCAGACAAATTTGGAAATGTCTTTCTGCCACCTCCGAAAACACTCTGTCTTATCTACAATCTGTAGTGTCTGAAACAAAAATAGCATTTTTGGCAGTACATTCATCTTGATGGCAGCTATTCGGCCTAACAAGGAAAGTTTTAATCTTGACCAACTATCCAAGTCTCTCTTAATTTCTGACCAACATTTTTCATAATTATCTTTAAATAAACTCAGATTTTTTGCTGTTATGTTTACCCCTAGGTATTTAACTTTTTTGACCACAGTTAGTTCTGTCTCTTTCTGAAACCGTTCCAACTCAGTGTCTGTCAAATTTTTCCCCAAAACCTTAGTTTTTTGCTTGTTTAGTTTAAATCCCGCCACTCGACCAAAGTTTTGAATCAGTTGTAATACTCTTTTCGTACTAGATTCCGGCTCCTGTAATGTCAGAACTAGGTCATCTGCAAAAGCTTTAAGTTTATGTTGTTTCGCTCCACAAGATTTTTCAATGTGTTTGATGGTCTGTCATGTTCAGTGTTTGCTCTATCCAGATTGAAGAAGAAAGTTAGAAAATCTTCCCATCATTCATTCATATTGCAGCAATGAGGTTTGCATGACTCTCTGAATCATACTGTTTATTATTTAAGATCCTCTTCAGCTAAGTGGTAAAGGCTCTTGTATTTTTAAGATTTCATAAGAGTTGAAATTTGAATTTGGTATTAATATATTTACCTAATTTGAGTATTGATTCTTTAGCTCATTAAACTCTAAGAGCAGTATCCAGTGCATTTAAATTCATGTATCATACCTGGAGTCAGCGGGAAATAATTCTCAAACAAAAGCTTGTGATATTTTCCCTCCTCCTTGTCAGAACTCTTATTTTTTTTCATATTCACTGGGTCAAAAGGAAGAAGGGGGATAACTCTCTGTCTCTGCATCTTGTAGAAACTTCATTGCTTTTTCCTAGCGTTTATCCTAGGGAGAATTTTAATAATGGTTCCCTCTTGAAAATTGTAGCAGAAAAGATGAGTGAGTGTTCCGGTTTGCGAATGTTCTTCGGAACCTGAATGACAGATGCGACTTCCGCAGCTTCCAGTTGGTTCCTGCAGCCAATCAGAAGCCGCGCCTTGGTTTCCGAACATTTTGGAAGTCGAACGGACTTCTGGAATGGATTCCGTTCAATTTCTGAGGTACCACTGTATTGCCCAACATGCTCCTTGATTAATTTCACCCCTGAAGAAACTGGGTGATTTGTAGAATCCAAGTTACGCATTATCCCATGTGAGTTTTTCCATCCCCATCCAGAAGGACACCTAGATTTTTTGATGCAACTTTTCCACATGGAATTTGGGAGAGGGGGAAGATACCCCAAAATTCATCTGGTAGCAGCATTATTGTATTTTTTCTTACATGTATATCCAACCTTTCTTCCATCCTGGAACACATGGCGGCATGCAAGTTGTCTCTCATCTGGGTAGCGCTTGTCAGCATCGCCTTTGAGCCAGTGCACCAACTGGACTCATGCACCTCAACCCCGACTGGGCTAGGCGAGCTGGGTAGCACTGCCAGAGACCTCCTTTCTCACAGGAACAGGTCACAGTGCTGTGGACTCACAGCTTAGAGCTGAGAGCACCGGATTCACTGTCTCAATAATACAGTCGTTGCGCAGCAGAGTTTTGCAGAGTCTTGCAGAGTATAAACCACTCGGAGAGCATCTCTGTAGAATATCTTCCTTTTATTCTGTAACCACAACTATGATACAAAACTATATACAGAGCCGAATACTCTAAGCATAAATCAATGCTACACTGAGAGTCTGCAGCTGCACTTAGCAGCAACCTTATCTCTACGATCTCTAACACTCTCTCTCTCTCTCCGATACACTGACTGACTGACTCTCTCTCTCACACAGACTTGGTGCTGGGCAGAATAAGTAGATAGCAGGACACGCCTCCTCCTCTCTGGAGAGTCAGCAGAGACCATCAGGAGATCATCAGGAGATTCTTGGGTATGGGAGGGGTGAAATCTCCTCAGCGCTGACCAAACCGAGACCTGATTAACTTCAGGTAGACAGTGGTTTGACTGATGTTATAAGTCCCACTGAATTCGGTGACTTGTACTTCTGCATAGACATGCTTAGGATTGGCCTACACGAGTCATGGCTCATAATAGAATCGTAATGAATATTTTAAGGCGGTAATGGCCAGTTTAAACCAAGACACATAAGTGGGACTGACTTCAGTTAAATAGAGATTTAGCGAAAGTCTCCAGTTTTACTCTTTGCCCTGAGTCACCTCTGTAATGACATGTTTGGTGGAAAGCACACAGAAAAAGGTTTGACATTCAACTTCTCTCTTCTGCATGGGATAGCTGGCATGACTGATGGCAAATCGGAAGGTAATCATAACTCTATTTTTCATTTAAAATGCGGACCTGTTCTATTAGATCCAAGTTGGAAGTCTTGAGATTTCTGTTATTTATTTTACCTGTCTAGGGTTGACTTTTAGTATCCATTGTTGTTGTTGTTGTTTTTTTAAATCATGGTGCATTGCAAATTTAGCTAAACAAATTTGTTAGAAGACCAAACTTGCTGGTGCCATTTCTGCCTTGGGCAAAATTAATCCAAACTGTTATTTTGAACAACATGGAATTTAATATACATCAGGAATTATATTCTTAGATCCTACTGACATCCCAACAATACAGAAAAGTGCTCTTAGATGCTACCTGCAAGAGACCTAAAGCTGGCAGTGGTAAGTAGTCTTGGGGAATAACTGTATTGCTGAGAATAATTCATTTTTCATTTCTGCGTTATGAACAACCCTGTGTAATTCCAAGGCTTGCACACCAAAACAACAACTTTTGTACTTTAAGATTCAAATTTAACAGGTGCAACTTTCCAAATGGGCGCAATCTTCAAAAGTAAAATAAAATGTTACAGTCTTCATTAAAGGAGGCAGAATACTCATTCCCTTCAAGTAGGTTATTCCACTTCTGCTCCCATTCTATATTTCCATTTCCCGTATCAAATTGGCACTCAATATTTCACAGCTATTGAGCATGCTCAATTCCCACTGGTCTGTTTCTTGCCCCATAGGTTTGTTTCAAATCTTTTTAAGTTTACGTCTGCAAATTTTGGTGTTCTCCTGAGCATGTTGATACCTTCTTCTCATTTTTTGGTGGCCTCATTTTGACTCTAATCCAGCCAGCACACACCACCTGAATTCATTCTCCGAGGGAATGATGATCATTATGCCGTTCATTCCGCAATGTTTGCTCTTATTCCATTTTGCATGTGCTTCATCTGTTTAGATTTAGAAGGATGCAAAACCAATTAAAACATACAGGAGTCCTAGAGAGCCAATGTGGTGGGATGGCGATAGATTGTTGGACTGGGACCTGGGGGACCAGCGTTCAAATCTCCACTCAGCCATGGGTGACCATGGGCCAGTCACTGCCTCTCAGTCTAACCTACCTCACAGGTTGTTGTTAAGAATAAATGAGGAGGGGGAGAACAAGAGATGCCATCTTGAGTTCCTGGAAGGAAAGGTGGGGTATGAATGGAATAAATAAATATACTGCAGTAGCACAAATGAAACTAAATTCTATATAGAATACATATTCAGATTATGACTGATGTTTGTCTGATTTCTCCCCCTTAACAATCCATGTGAATTCCAATTACCCAAACCTTAAGATAGCTGTGATTCTGATTTCCAGAATTGACCATGTGTTATTATGGCTAACAAGGAAACATTCAGATAAATGGGCTATTTAATTTGCCACATTTTAATGAAGCTCTTCCTCAAAGCAGCTCAGTCTAACTTGCATGGGATAATTCCATTTTATCTTCATAACACCCCTATGGGATAGAATAGGCTGATGAAGTAGGTTTGCTGAGGGCTGCCCAATGCAATTGATGGTTGAGTGGAGATTTGATCCCAGGACTCCATTTCCAGGTCTAATATTCTAGCAATTGCACCAGAAGACCAACTTTCAACCAGGCATGTGAATATTGCATTTCCTCCTGAAGAATGATTGTCTACCCTTGGACAAAGTTTACCTTCTTGATTCAATGCATATGAATAGTTTGTTACTGAAGCTGAACTCATATCCTCCAACATTTCTCCGATGAAAATAAGGATGTCCTACTTAATAATGATAATAATGATAATAATAATAATAATTTTATTATTTATACCCTGCCCCTTTGACTGGGTTGCCCCAGCCACTATGGGCAGCTCCAACACATATAAAAACATAAAATGTTTACAAATTTCTCTATACAAATTTCTCTATTCAAATGTCTTCTAAAGGTTATATAGTTACTTATCCCTTCAGATGTGAAGGAAATAAGTAGCTATCCTATCTTTAAAAGACATCTGAAGGCAGCCCTGTTCAGGGAAGTTTTTAACATTTAATGCTGTATTGTTTTTAATACTTGATTGGGAGCCACCCAGAGTGGCTGGGGAAACTCAGCCAGATGGGTGGGGTATAAGTAATAAATTATTATTATTATTATTATTATTATTATTATTATTATTATTATTAT
>JAXCMG010000071.1:3656146-3701178 GCA_034642415.1 Podarcis siculus | reverse complement strand
ATTATTATTATTATTATTATTATTATTATTATTATTATTATTATTATTATTATTATTATTATCTCCTTGGTTCAGGGGTCACATAACCCTCCAATGAATATTTCTCCAGTGAAAATACAGATGTCCTAAGGAAAAGCGGGACATTCTGGGATCAAATCAGAAACCAGGACAGCATCTTTAAATCAGGGACTATCACTGGAAGTTATGGAGACTTGGAGGGTCTGTGAGCTGGGGCTATCATTTCAGTAAGCATAGGAGCCAACTCCTAGGGGCTGATGTTCCTTCACCTCCCTAATAGAATATTTGGGAACCACCCTACCCCAAATTAATGGGCATTGCCATTCAAATGTACACGTAATGTATGTGATTGATGTTGTGGGGTGGGGTTTACCTGCCCCCCATATTTTATTCAAGCCGGCACCCCTGGCAATAAGGGGTACATTTTCATTGCCTCACAGAAATAACAACCTGTCTACAATTATAGTTGATTGCCAAAATCTCTGCAGTGCAAGTACAATATATTCCAAAAAGTAGCTTAGTTTAGAATACAGTGCTACCTCGGGTTACAGATGCTTCAGGTTACAGACTCCGCTAACCCAGAAATAGTACCTCAGGTTAAGAACTTTGCTTCAGGATGAGAACAGAAATTGTGCGGCGGCAGCGGGAGGCCCCATTAGCTGAAGTGGTACCTCAGGTTAAGAACAGTTTCAGGTTAAGAACGGACCTCCAGAACGAATTAAGTTCTTAACCTGAGCTACCACTGTACCGGTTAATTGTACAATTCTATACATGTCCATTCAGAAGCAAGTCCCAGTGAGTTCATTGGAGTCTGCTCCCAGGTTACTAAGTTCACAGTTTCTACTATGAGAAAGTAATACAGCGGTACCTTGGATCCTGAACGCCTTGCGAGTTGAACATTTTGGCTCCCAAACGCTGCAAACCTGGAAGTGAGTGTTCCATTTTGCGAATGTTCTTTGGAAGCCGAATGTCTGACACAGCTTCCGACTGCATATAAGAAGCTCCTGCAGCCAATCAGAAGCCCCCCCTTGGTTGTTGAACGTTTTTGGAAGCCAAACGGACTTCCGGAACGGATTCCGTTCGACAACCAAGGCACAACTGTACCTTATAAAAAGATTCAGCACCTGAAACTGATTAAAAATATACCTTCCCAAAGGGTTACACATACTGTATTAGCAATCGCACTCTAAACATTTTTTTTTAATGAGACACTTGCAGAACACAATTCGTTAGGAAATCAGATACAGCTTTTATGTAGGCAACACATTTCTCTTTACATTACAGGAAAAGTCATTTCCTGTCAATCTGTGCCAGGTTCAGGGAGTGGGAGTGTTTGCAAATACAGGTTGTGCTAAAAATAAATGGGAAATGATAGTTTTGCACACAGAGAATGAGAGTCTGGAAACAATTTGGGGCTTCGGGAAAAAGCAACAACCATACCAACCTAAGCTTCTATAAAACACGGTCGCTCCAATCAAGATAAGGATGCAATAAGGATTCCATGCATAGAACATCTGCTAGATTCAGATCCATGAGCAGAAATTTGATGTGCATTAGATGCCCATTTGAATGTGCATCTGAATGAAGCTGTTATCCATCTGTACTGAGTTACTTTCTATGGGCTTCAGGGAAGAGTGTTTGCCTTTATTGAATAAGATTAAGTCATTACCTCTTTATATTTTTATTGCACAAGATCAAGACACTACCTCTTTATATTTCAAGAAACGGCAATACCTTTTGCATAAGATTCAGGCATTGCTTTTTTATATTTAAAGTGGCAACAGTACTTTTTAAATTTCCCGTTAACAGCATAATACATATGCCATTTTCACTGCAAGGTCATTTGTTACTTGGCAATCACATTCAAAGTCCCCCTTGCAACACTTATACTATGCCTGCCAAATGTCTGGAATTTTCCGGATATTGCCAGGATTTGTCCACAAAAAACAGTGTCTGGGTGGAATTTTCAGAAATCGGTTAAAATGTCTGGGGAAACCAGAAGTGGGTTGTTGGTTTTTTTGGTGAATTTCCTTAAAAAATAGCTTAAAAACTTCAATTTTTACTTTTTGAAATATGGCAACCCTAAATTATGCACATTTGCAGCTGAGGTTTTCTATCTTTATTGGGCCTCAGTAGCTCCTCAGTCGCAGGGAATGTCATCTGACTCAGTCACCATGGGGGATGGGAGAATCTGCCAATTTCACTTTGAGAATTTCCCATTTTCCTCATCTTGAATCCAGTTTTCACCCCCCCCCCCAGTTTTTCACCTTTTGGTAGCAACTGACAATTTAAAAAAATCAAAACCTTTATGAAAACTCATCAGCATTTTAGTACGAATTTCTCATAAAAACATTTAGGTACACAGTTTTGACAAATCTACACCTTTTTGCAAAGCAATTCCCCCTTATATAATGCGTTTGTGCATGTTCTTTTCACTCACCTATGCATTTACAGTGGTACCTCGGGTTACATACGCTGCAGGTTACATACACTTCAGGTTACAGACTCCACTAAGCCAGAAATAGTGCTTCAGGTTAAGAACTTTGCTTCAGGATGAGAACAGAAATCATGCTCCGGCGGTGCGGCGGCAGCGGGAGGCCCCATTAGCTAAAGTGGTGCTTCAGGTTAAGAACAGTTTCAGGTTAAGAACGGACCTCCGGAACGAATTAAGTACTTAACCCGAGGTACCACTGTATATGCATGCACATTTTACCCCATTTGTACACATTACTTGGCTGGGGAACTGCATTGCAAAATTCATAGAAATGCAAATCTCAAAGGTTAGCTGTGTTTTTTGTTTACTCAGAAGCATTGAGCTCAATGGGACTTTCTCCCAAGTAAGTATGCATAGATAGCTTTAATTTCTATTGAGCTCCTACTTCTTTAGCAATGTTTTTCTTGGCTAGTATAGGCTCACCTAACACACACAGTTATTATTTCCTTCTTGATCTGCACTTTTAATTGTAGTTCACCCCCTTCTCTATTTATCACACTCTGGAATGTCTCTCTGCCCTTATTCCGTATTCCCTTAGAGACCTTGCCCCTAAGCAGAAGATTAGTCTTTGTTCGGCTTAGTTCCTCCTGTCACTTAGATTAACCTCTAAGCCACATTGCATTTGGAAAATACTTCTTAGTTTCAGCTGTATTCCAGTTTCCATTCCCATGGAAAAGACCAAACACACATACACACACATATGCAAAACTGCACAATTTACTGACACTCTCTTTTACTGTATGTAGTAGCAGAAATTAAATCAGCACCCACGTTAAATTGAGATTCCCTATCAGTGCCAATTAGGGACACGGGTTTGCGCTGTGGGTTAAACCACAGAGCCTAGGACTGCCGATCAGAAGGTCGGCGGTTCAAATCCCTGCAACGGGGTGAGCTCCTGTTGCTCGGTCCCTGCTCCTGCCAACCTAGCAGTTCGAAAGCACATCAAAGTGCAAGTAGATAAATAGGTACTGCTCCAGCCGGAAGGTAAACGGTGTTTCCTGCACTGCTCTGGTTCGCCAGAAGCGGCTTAGTCATGCTGGCCACATGACCCGGAAGCTGTATGCCGGCTCCCTCGGCCCAAAGAGCGAGATGAGTGCTGCAACCCCAGAGTCGGCCACAACTGGACCTAATGGTCAGGGGTCCCTTTACCTTTATCACTGCCAATTAAACTACTGAATAATTTCATCAACTTCATGTGTATAACTCTGGATTTGTCTAGTTGTTCAGCTGGTACCTAACCTTTGAGAGATATTTTTTTTGGGGGGGGATCTCTCATACACATTTTGGAATGATTATAATTTTTCCCTAGTCACAAAATGCTAAGCAGACTTGCATAGTGTGGTGTAGTGGTTAAGAGCGATAGACTCGTAATCTGGGGAACCGGGTTCGCATCTCCGCTCCTCCACATGCAGCTGCTGGGTGACCTTGGGCCAGTCACACTTCTCTGAAGTCTCTCAGCCCCACTCACCTCACAGAGTGTTTGTTGTGGGGGGAAAGGGAAAGGAGACTCCTTCGGGTAGTGATAAAGCGGGATATCAAATCCAAACTCTTTCCTCCTGCTCCAACAGATTCTTTTCAAACACTGACCTGCCATTCCCCCCCCCCCCATTACACTGGGCTACATTAATAGTACTTCCTCTTGCTAAGACAAATGTTCTTGCAACTACGTCTAGCTGTGAATAATGCATAGCGATGCCGTGAGCTTTCCGCACATGCAACGAAGTGATGAGCAGATAACGACAAAATGCCCTAATGGCATAGCACTGCAGTGAATGTCTTGTGCCCTGAGGCTCAAGCACAACAGGGAGAAGTTAATCACCTCGAGGTTATGCAGTGAACAACTGATGACTGATAATAGGAAGCCGCATTGTTCCAGGCTATGAACAGGAACATTTGGATAGGAAAACAAAACAGCACATGATGATTTAGGCAAGATCCTTTGTTGTGCTCATAGGTAAAAGGTATCAAGAACATTAGAGACATCACCTTGCCAACAAAGGTCCGTATAGTAAAAGCTATGGTTTTCCCAGTAGTGATGTATGGAAGTGAGAGCTGGACCATAAAGAAGGCTGATCGCCGAAGAATTGATGCCTTTGAATTATGGTGCTGGAGGAGACTCTTGAGAGTCCCATGGACTGCAAGAAGATCAAACCTCTCCATTCTGAAGGAAATCAGCCCTGAGTGCTCACTGGAAGGACAGATCATGAAGCTAAGGCTCCAGTACTTTGGCCACCTCATGAGAAGAGAAGACTCCCTGGAAAAGACCCTGATGTTGGGAAAGATGGAGGGCACAAGGAGAAGGGGACGACAGAGGACGAGATGGTTGGACAGTGTTCTCGAAGCTACCAGCATGAGTTTGACCAAACTGCGGGAGGCAGTGGAAGACAGGAGTGCCTGGCGTGCTCTGGTCCATGGGGTTACGAAGAGTCGGACACGACTAAATGACTAAACAACAACAACAATATCATTCCACCATTTTTTGATAAATCAAGATCTCATCCCCAGCATAGGCTTAATAGCCCCAACTCTATAAAGTTGAGGTGTCTTCAGCCCCCTCCATGTCTATTGAGATGGGGCTGAGCTCCCCCCCCCCAATCTTGAGGGGCAGAGGAGGCTCCACCCAATGGTTGACCTCCTCTGCCCAGCCCCTTTCTTGCAATGGGGCAGCTAGGACTGTCCAGAGTCTCCTGGGGGTGTTATTTCATGAGGTTGGGGTCCTCACAAAGTTTCCTGGAGCGGCAGCGAAAGTATGGCTGCCCTTCCCAGCCCTGAAACAGTGCTAAATGTTATGTATTCAGTGGTTTGTGTTTGATCACTGTCTCTCAGAAGGTCTCCGCCTCTCTCCTGGTCCAGTCTCCAGGGGTTTATGAGTGGCTTCACACCTTGGCCCTGGTTGCCCCTCCTTCAAGCTCACTTCTGATGCAGGACCAGTTGCGACGAGGCCAGGGAGCCAGGAGATGAGCCAATGTAGGGTGCAACTTGGCACCTCCTATCCCCATGAGAAGCCTCCTATCTCCTCACAAGAAGAGAAGACTCCCTGGAAAAGGCCCTGATGTTGGAACAAAACAAGCAAACAAAAAATCCTTCCAGTAGCACCTTAGAGACCAACTAAGTTTGTTGTTGGTATGAGCTTTCGTGTGCATGCACAAATATTGAGGGCACAAGGAGAAGGGGACAAAAGAGGACGAGATGGTTGGACAGTGTTCTTGAAGCCACTAACATGAATTTGACCAAACTGTGGGAGGAAGTAGAAGACAGGAGTGCCTGGCATGCTCTGGTCCTTGGGGTCACGAAGAGTCAGACATGACTAAATGATTAAACAACAACAGCAAATCCCCAAAGTGTGTGAGAGATTTAAACCTGTTGCGCGAAGACCAATTTAAAGAACACTTAAAAACATAGTTGGGGGGTCTTCTGTTTTTAGGACAATTCATACACAGCAGCCGCACAATTTCTCGTTCCTGTTAGGAACTGCATTATACCAGCGAAAAGACCAGGTTAGAAAACTTATGAGTGGAGAAAACAACAACTACTGTTATTGTTATTTGCCATTTGAAAGCCAAGGCACGGCTTCCAATTGACTGCAGGAGCTTCCTGCACTTAACCGGAACCTGCGGAAGCCACGGTGAACGTTCGGCTTCCAAAAAACGTTTGCAAACTGGAACACTTACTTCCGGGTTTGCGGTGTTCGGAAGCCGATTTGTTTGGGAGCAAAGCCGTTTGACAACTGTTTTTGTCACTTACTACAGAAAACGTCTCAAGCAATTTACAGTGGAACCTTGGTTTTTGAATGTAATCCATTCTGGAAGACCGTTCGACTTCTGAAATTTCCAAAAACTGAGGATCAATGGGCGGTTGGCAAAATCCATTGAAAAAATGGAGACTTGCAAGGCACATTCGAAAATGGAAGCAATTACTTCCGGGTTTTCGGCGTTCTGGTTCCAAATCATTTGGCTTCCAAGACACTTGAAAACTGAGGTTCCACTGTATAGTTTTATAAAAGCATACAAAACTATGGCAGCTTAACAGAAAATTGTCCATGGTTAACGTTCCAGTTAAATTTAGGATTGCTGTGGCCTTTGAGGAGATTTTTATTTAGTTTTCTGCTGGAGAAGTGAAAAATGATTCCTTCCCTTTCACACCCGATGCCTGTCTCATCACGAGGATTTTTGGGTTTGCTTCTTAAGGAGGCAGCGCTCAACAGTCCCAGGAACTCCTCAGAACTCCTCCACCTTTTAACAATATATTTTTCTCGCTGGATTTGATCTAGGAGATCTTACAGCCGCTATTCTATCAAAGCAGAATTCATTACCTCCCAATGCTATGGATGACCAAAGCAAATCTCTGCAGTTAGCTACAGTTTATCCCGTGCAATCGATCACCTGTGATGAAATCTGGGGAAATGGATGTAAGGGGGTTGATAGCAGTCAGAGCAAAAAGCAGAAGATATGGAGTTGACTATGAGCTTATAATGGAAGGAAGACTGCGCTATGATCCCACAGATGGCAAATGACATCGCTTTAAATTATTACATTTCCCTTTGGGTGTTGTAGATCAATTCCTCTTGACAGCTGGGTAAAAAATTTGATCTATTTATAAAGCTCAGATGATGTTATGCTTGCTTGTAGCTACTCCACCCTGACATAACAGCAGAGGTCATAGTCGTTCGCCAGGGGCAGTTCTGAAAATGTTTGTTTTCTGTTTCAAAACCCAGTGTTAAAAAAGCCACATATTTTTAAACAGAGGCATTCCCGTGCCACTTTGGTATGTTATTACTGTTTAGTAAGAACCCAAATTAACAGAAACCCATTCATCTAAGTACAAACACTTGTCCTTAAATAGCTTTGTTTTATTTAAATGGCCCATGAAATAGACTGGCAGTGACATCCAGTGGCAAAATTGAACAGCTACAACTTGGTGTGGAGTAAAGTGCCACAATTTCTAGGCCCAGATTTGTGACTTTCAGGCATGGGTTCAAGCAGGGTTTGGGTTTTTTGTTTCGTCCTGCCACCTTCACTGGGGAAACCTGCTTTTTACCGCTGAATTGGAACAATAGTCAATTGGGTTTTCTGCAGGTTGACATCAGTTCCATGATAAACAGTGGGTTTTCCCAGGGAAAGTGTCTGGTCAACCCCCCCCCCCCCACAAAACCTTGCTCAGACCTGTGCCTAGTTATCACAGCAGAAATAATTTTGTTTATTTGTGTTTTAAAAACATTCATGTTTTCATATATGTTGGAAGCTGCCTAGAGTGGCTGGGGCAACCCGGTCAGATGGACAGGGTATAACAACAACAACAATGTCCCATTTTTCCTTAGGACACCCCTATTTTCATTGGAGAAATATTGGAGGGGAGGTCTCTATTTTTATCGGAGAAATGTTGGAGGGTATGCTAATGGCCCATTTGCTTTGTAAAATTATTATTATTAATAACTGAATTTATGTACCGTTGTATACCTGGAGGTCTTAGGGCGGTTCACAGAACAAAATCAGAATATAAAACCACAAAATATATAATCAAAATAAAAACAACCCAATAACACTCCCCAAAAAACCATCACATTTTAAAAGAGCATAGGATGTCAATCAAATCAGCCAGGATACTCTCTGAAAGTTTCTGAAACTGTGGGAGCCAAAGATCACCTCTGGCTTAGGTGTTATATTCAGCTTTAGATAGTTTTTGTAGTTCTTTATTGTTATTGTTAATTCTCATTTTATTTTCCTTTGCACTTGGTAAAGTTGGGAGATATACTTGCAAATCTTTTCCTATAATGGCAGCCATATTGAAAACCCAAATATTGCTTTCTATTATCCAGCAGGTCCACTTCACAACTTGGATACATATGACATTTGTGTGGAGTTCTACTTTTGCCATGAAGCCAGCTCAGCTCCCTGTTTTCCGAAGGAAGCCTTTTGTGGCGGCCTGGAATGCGCCGACGGATCATTGCTCCATCCGATACAACGTAACGATTAACCTGGAAATGTTCCACGTGACTGGAAGCCCGTTTGCCAAAGCGAGAGGGCAGAACGTGACGATATTTTATGTCAACAGGCTAGGATATTATCCGTGGTACACTCCACAGGAAATCCCTGTCAATGGCGGCCTCCCTCAGAATTTCAGCTTGCAAATGCATCTGGAAAAAGCTCTCCAAGACATTGACTACTACATTCCCGATAAAGATTTCACTGGGCTAGCAGTCATAGACTGGGAACACTGGAGGCCGCAATGGGACCGCAACTGGAATACAAAGGATATTTACAGGAGGCAGTCGAGAAAACTAATTTCCGAAATGCACGAAAATGTTTCGGCAAATGCCGTTGAGCGTCTAGCTAAGCTTTCCTTTGAGCAATGTGCTAAGGCGTTCATGAAAGAGACAATTGAGTTGGGGATTAAAAGTAGACCCAAGGGCCTTTGGGGATACTACTTGTATCCTGACTGCCACAATTATAATTTCCGTGACCAGAACTATAGTGGTTCCTGTCCAGAAAATGAAGTTTTGAGGAACAATGAACTGTCGTGGCTGTGGAACAGCAGCGCAGCCCTTTATCCTTCCATTGGCATTAAGAAATGCCTTGGAAACAGTGATAATATCTTACGCTTTTCACAGTTTAGGGTGAACGAATCTATGAGGATTTCCATGATGACATCACATGGTTACGCTCTCCCAGTATTTGTATATACCCGACTAGACTATAGGGACGAACCTTTGCTATTTCTTTCCAAGGTAAGCTATTTGGGGGGAAAGTAGGAACTGCTATGTTAGACCTGGTTTAGCATAAGGTAAAATAAGGACCCCTGGACGGTTAAATCCAGTCAAAAGCGACTATGGGGTTGCAGCACTCAACTCGCTTTCAGGCCAAGGGAGCCAGCGTTTGTCCACAGACAGTTTTCCGGGTCATGTGGCCAGCATGACTAAACCTCTTCTGGTGCAACGGAACACCGTGATGGAAACCAGAGTGCACGAAAACGCCGTTTACCTTCCCGCTGCAACGGTACCTATTTATCTACTTGCGCTGGCGTGCTTTCGGACTGCTAGGTTGGCAGGAGCTTGGGCAGAGCAACGGGAGCTCACTCCATCACAGGGATTCAAACCACTGACCTTCCGATCGGCAAGCCCAAGAGGCTCAGTGGTGCAACCCCATAGTCGCCTTTGACTGGACTTAACCATCCAGGGGTCCTTTACCGGTTTAGTATAATGAGTCCTGAACTAGGAAAACCTTCTTCATATTTTACCTCGGCCAAGAGCTCAAGAGATGGATGTAAGCAACAAATTATTTTTCCACCATATCCGTGCATCTTTAATAGGGGTATAATAATAATTTTGGCTTATTTAATACAGTGGTACCTCTAGTTATGAACTTAATTCATTCTGGAGGACCGTTCTTAACCTGAAACTGTTCTTAACTAGAAGCGTGCTTTCGCTAATGAAGCCTCTTGCTGCTGTTGCACCACTGGCAGACAATTTTCGTTCTCATTCTTGGGCAAAGTTCTCAACTCGAGGTAACTCTTCCAGGTTAGCGGAGTTTGTAGCCTGAAGCATTTGTAACCTGAGGCGTTTGTAACTCGAGGTATCACTGTACTGGCTTTTGTAAAACAAACAAACGGGGGAAAAACACCTTTAGATAATGTCTGCGAACTGCTTTATATGTTCAGGGGAAAAAACAATATATAAATGCTAAGCATTATTTCACATTTCACAGAAAGGCTTAGTGCATTAGACTTAATCATTTATTTGAGATGACTGTGTTAACAAACTTCATTTTGCACTCTTCTCCAGAGTATTTAGACTGTTACAAATTGATTTTTAAACTGAGGTTTTCACTACACTGGGGTAATAGATGAGAAGAGCCTATTATAGGCCTTGGTTTGCTATATTTAAGGTAATTCTAGGAAGGATTGAAGATTTTGAGTGTTACAGTTCGCCCCAAGACCTTCCAATACAACAACAGGCCTCCTGCTGCATTATGGGAAATGTGACCCCAGAGTACAGAAATACAAGGGGGCATCCAACTAAGTCATTATTCTAGTTTTACAATTCTAAAAAAGAAGGCCTAGAAACAATACGCATTAGCTCATAATACTTGAATTATTATTTTCTTTGATTTTTGAAAGAGACAAGTAAACCTACTACTAGGCTGTAGACTAGTTCCTTGAAGAGTAGCCCCTTGTCAACATGGCCCATTTATCAGTTTTTTTAACTAACTGTTTCCCCATCTTTAGCAAAATTTGTTGCAAATAAACAGTAATAGACACTGATGATGTTTCCTTCTGTTTCCAATATAGCAAGATCTTGTTAGCACCATTGGAGAAAGTGCTGCCTTGGGAGCTGCGGGAATTGTTATTTGGGGAGACATGAATTTAACGTCATCTGAGGTAAACCCATGCCTTGATTCTTCCTTGAGGATATTATTTAATCTAGTAGACAGAATTTCTATTGTATGCCATTTTATTTTATTTATCTTTTGAGGTGCAGTTTATCTGACAACTCATCCATAGCTAGCTTGTCAATAGCATATGGAATTTATTATTGGCTGGTGACGTGACATCATGACATCACTCTGTGCCGTGATGTCATGACATCATGCACACCACAGCGGTGCCTGGTGACCCCAGAAGCCACATTGGAGGCCCTGTGGTGTGGCTGCTTGTGCCCCAAGGACCCCCTATAGTTTAAGGTTACCAGATTTTTTCAATGAATCCGGGGACACTTTTCAACTTCAGCTGAAGGGGATGGATTTTGTCAGGGACTGATTTGTAAATCCGGGACTGTTCCCGGGAAACGGGGAAGTCTGGTAACCTTACTATAGTTGGCACCAGTGATCAATGCCATCTAGTCAGCAAATATGGGTGGCACCCCCAATAGGGTCCTCCTGCCAATTCTAAGGCTCAAAATCATAAGACCGGAGCTTACGGTGATACCTCGGGTTACAGACGCTTCAGGTTACAGACTCCACTAACCCAGAAATAGTACCTCAGGTTAAGAACTTTGCTTCAGGATGAGAACAGACCTCCAGAATGAATTAAGTTCTTAACCCGAGGTACTACTGTATAGCATAAAGCTCCTATAGTTTTTATACCTGAGTAGATGAGATAATTTAAACAAGTGCAGCTTGTCATTCAGTAGTGTTGCAGGGGTACAAAAAGTAAAAAACCCACACAAGATAGTAAAAAACAAAACAAAACCTTAGGTATTGAACAGCACTGAACAGCAAAGCAGCTATGACATAATCAAACCAAATCAGTGTAATCTTTGTCTAAAGAGAAATCATACTTTCCTTTTATGTCCCGTCCTCACCCACCCTCCATTGTGTTTTATTCTGCACTTTTCATAATGTTCACAATGAACATAACTAGACTTCCATCTTCTGTATCTTCAAAATTGCCTAGAACAGGAAATGTCAGTAGCTGCAGCTTTCCTCACCCTTTCATTCCAAGCCTTGCCTGCCAAATTCATTTTTTTCTCCTCAGCAGCTAAGGAATCAGGACACTTGCTCTTCCTTATGTAAGAGCATCTGATTGGCAGGAGAAACAAATTCATCTGGAAAGGCATTGTTAGAAATCGTAACGTTTCTACGGAACTCATGGACTTTTGAGGTGTCATGCAATATAGGCACCATTATACTATGCTGAGGCTGGCGCTGTGGGTTAAACCACTGAGCCTAGGTCTTGCCAATCAGAAGGTTGGCGGTTCGAATCCCCGCGACGGGTTGAGCTCCCGCTGCTCGGTCCCTGCTCCTGCCAACCTAGAAGTTTGAAAGCACGTCAAAGTGCAAGTAGATAACGGCATTTCCGTGCGCTGCTCTGGTTCGCCAGAAGTGGCTTAGTCATGCTGGCCACATGACCCCGAAGCTGTACGCCGGCTCCCTCAGCCAATAAAGCGAGATGAGTGCCTCAACCCCAGAGTCGGTCACGACTGGACCTAATGGTCAGGGGTCCCTTTACCTTTACCCTTTATACTATGCTGAATTGATGTTAATTGAGAAGGGCATGCCTTCACACAATTTTGCAACCTCTTATTTTTCTTCTTGCTCCGTCCAGGTCAACTGCACAAAGGTGAAACAATTCGTTGCTTCCGAGTTGGGCTTCTACATCGTCAACGTAACCAAAGCAGCTGAGGTGTGCAGCTGGCATCTTTGTCACAACAACGGGAGGTGTGTCCGAAGGAACTGGAAAGCCTTAGATTACCTCCATTTAAATCCTCAGAACTTCCAAATAGAAGTGTCAGGAGGCCTGGGCTTTACTGTGAGAGGGGAAGCATCGCCTGTTGACCTTCAAATAATGGCAGAGAAATTCGCCTGCCATTGTTACCAAGGGTTTGAAGGTGCTGATTGCAGGGAAATGAAGACTACGGGCAGCCAACCAGGAGATTCTGCCAATTTACTCCCATCTGGAATAGTAGTGGTGATAAATTTGACTTCTTTAATCTTTTTAATGCCCGAGACTTCCGTCCTAAGAGTCAAATTGCAGTGAGCCCCTCAAAGATCTGTCACATCAGAGGAATTAAAAATCAATTGCCCTATGCATTTTTAACTCCGAAGCAACATGCAAATATTAAGCAAGATAAAAACTTCCTTGCATGGATCAGCTGTATCATAGGGAGAGATTAAAAGATACCAGAAACACCATTGGCTTGCAGAAATGTCTGACAGCGTCACAAAACTATTAATGTGATAGAGGTGATCAACACAACAAGTCATTGCCCATTGTTTTTCAGCTGAAACCATTTCAGACGACCTGATGAAATGTGTAGACCAACTTTCCACATTGGCACAAATTTTTTGGGGGTGGGAGGGGGCTTCTGAGTGATCCATTCCCCTTTCAATCCCCTCACAGTGCCAGTTTGACGTGAATATGTTGATATGGACTTAGATCCTAATATAACAGAACTTGCAGCACGATCCTATACGTGTCTGTGCAAAAGCAAACCCTTGCTAGTCCCAGGCTAAGGGAAGAAGGTGCTTGATCTGAATTTTCGCAGCAGACCAACCTGATCCATTGTTCCTAAACTTTTTTTTGTGGACCAGAATGCAACTTCCCATAGGATCACACAAGTGCAATTTTGGTGCATAAAAGTGCGAACAATTGATTTTTATGTAAAGTTGCATAAAAAGTGCATTTTATAGGGGAAAAGTGTTGAAAACTACATATTTTACAGTAAAAAAGTGCATAGAAAATGTGCAAAAATGTGTAGAATTTTAAACATGGGTTTTGGGTGTGTTCTTTTAAAATATCTGCACCAAATGGGGTGGAACAGACCTTTGATTGAGTGCCAACAAGACTAAAGCAGGACAGAATTAGCTGCTCGGACCATCTGTGCTCCCAAGTAAGTGGACATAGGATTGCAACCCTAAGGAAGTTTGTGGAAGGAAAGTTCCCTGTCTTCACATTTCCCCTGCAGTCACCTGTGCCCCTAAGAAGCCTCCTGAACAACTTGGATAGGGTGTAGTGCTGGGCCTCCCCATTTGTCCTGCAAGGCTGTTTTGGGCAAGCCATGCCCACCCATTGTACCTGGGGCAGGTAAGCAGGGGCTTCAAAGCAACACTTGAGCACTTAAAGTGATCTCCTGATTATTTGCTTGCTGGAACAGTTGATGGGTGGAGAGACTATGCTTTGGTCCAGGAGGGAGAAGTGGTCTCCACTGAAACTGCTGTTAAAGTGGAGACAGAACCTCCAAAAACTGGATGCTCCAAGAAGGGGCTGTTTAAAAGCCCTTTGGCAAACAGCCCTGTTCTGTTCTTTGAACCTCTGGGATTTGGAGATTCAAAGAGCAGTGTGGGGCTGTTGCTCAAGGGGCTTTTAAACAGAGCCACAACGTGCTTTCAGGACATGAAAATCAGGGTTTCAAAGTGAAGCATCAGCTGATGTCATAGTGACACCAGGTGATTGACAGGTGGGCAGCCCTATCTCCCAGCAAATTTGGCCCTCCAGCCAGAAGGAGGGGGCAGTAAACATTCCTTTTGTAAACCTTAAGTTAATTTTTCTTAGGATCCAAGCCACTCTAATTATATGTGTGTGATTGTCTCAGAGAAAGAAGCAACTATCTTTCCCCGTGTTGCAGTCTCAGTGGGGTACACTGCAACCCTCAACCCTCAGAAGCAAGCTGCATTGCGTTCAATAGGATTAACTCCTTGTCCAACACAGGAAAAGGATTTCATCTGAATTTGTCTAGTGTTTGAGGCACTTTCGAAAAACTGGAAAAAGTTAAATCCTTACATCTAAACAATGCCAGATGGTTTAATATTTTCAAGAATTATAATATTATCTGTATTAAAATAGGAAGGTATATCATCACTCCTAAAACATTCGGATGTTACAAAAAAAAAAAAATCTATTTAGGAAGCTCAGCACTTTCCCCCTGCTCTGTTCTATAGCTGCCATGATTCTTTGTGCAATATTGCAAAGACTTTTATTAACCGCGAAATAAATATTGATCTAACAAAGAGGGAAAAGATGAGCAATTTTATGATCCAGCAAATTCATTATGAATATCCCCATCCTTTGGGGTGGAGCCATGTCTTTTCAAGCCCCTCTATAAATTGGGGCTGCAAACTATCATCAGCTTAATTGGGAGATTAATTAACTCAAGCTTAATTGTGACATTACAATCATTAGACTGCTTGGTTGCAAGTCAGCCTGAGTATTCGACGGGGATGTGATTGACTGATGCTGTAAAAAGAACAAATAATGAATTACTTGATGAATTGGTGGAGGCATGTAATTGGCAAGGTAGCATTGGCAAGGTAGCTACTATACACACACACCATCAAACTGTGTGTGTGGTGTATGTGTGTGTTTAATTTACTAAATTATGGGAATGCTTCTCTCCAACCAGGACTCGATTTAATGGACTTTACAGAAGTTACAGAAAGAGAAATGTCTTGATAGTAATTGACCACTTTTAGGGCTGCCATACGCCCAGAATTTCCTGGACATATTTGGGATTTGTCTGCTGGAAACAGCGTCTGGTTGGAATTTCCAAAAATTGGTAAAATGCCCGGGAAATCCCTGGTGTGTGGCAACTTTGCCTCTCCCCCCCAAAATAGCCCAGCAACTTATGTGTCTCTCCCTTGTATAGAAGTATCTGTTGGGAATGCTCTGCTTCACGGGGTAGGAAAACAGATTAAATGACTTGCAAAGCCCCCTCCAATTCTATGAATTGATGGAATTCAAAGCACTTTTGAAATATACTCGGAGTCAAGTGTGATTTCATGCTCTTTATTCAGCTCATAGTAGCAATGAATGAAACTTTCCCCAAAACGTCTAGCTATATATACATTATTTACACAATGGGCCCCGCGTGATTGGCTAATTCTGGGCTGTTCCTGTAGGCCAATCAGGTTGCGGATTCACCTCCTCCAGAAGCCTGATTGGCTGCTGCAGGCCAATCAGGTTGCTGATTCACTTAATCCAGGAGCCTGATTGGCTGCTCCTGCAGGCCAATCAGGTTGCTGATTCACTTCCACCCGGTGCTGGATTGGGTGGCTCCAGCGGACCAATCAGACTGCTGCATTCTGGATCCTTTTGTTCTAGGATTCATCTTTTCATTCATTTTTGCTTATTCACTGAATATGTATTGGCCCCCAATCAACATGTCTCCTCTCATAGCCAAAGGAGAGAAGGAAGCTGAGTAGACCACGTGTCTGCATGCACCCACTGACTAGTAGCGATGTGTCACCATATAACTGGAGGCATGCTTTCATTTTATCTAGAGAGAGAAGGGAAAACAAAGCTATAAACTATTTTGTGTTTGAAAATCCTCATTTGCATAACAGGAATCAAATGTAAGCAGCTTGTTTTACAAGACACAGGTTAATTCATGAACAGGACACTGCGTGGGGAAGTTATTATACAAATAAGACGTGATGCTGCTAAAAGCAATTAAAGCTATGAACATAACAATGCACAAAATCTATTATATACATTTCAAGCTTCGTAATAAAACAGCCAGTAAGGAGTTTGTTTTTTTACTGAGGACACAAAAACATAGAGCATGCTTCAGCAGAAATGAAGTCCCAGTGGTTTCAGTGGGAGATACTATTGCTTGCAAAGTACTGAACTTTGTAACTCCACAATATCTACTTAAAGATTTGAAATCCCCTTTGTAGTCAAACACATCAGTTGCTCCCGGCTGCCATTGTTTGAGACTTGCTAAAAGTTCATATAACAATACAGTAGTTTCTCTTTTTTCCTTCATGCGAGCACTATAGCAAGCAGTGAGTCTACTATGCTACATGGAATATGTAAATTAAATTGTATTAAACTCTTCGGTAAGCCTCACGTACCCACCCACATCTCAGGATGCCTCATCCTTGCCTGATTTACTCCTCGCCTTGCCTTCTTCCAATCAGCCTGCAGTGGAGACAGGTAAATTCAGGTGTGTCGCTGCATCTGATGTGTCGGCTCATTCAACACTCCTGATATTAAGAAGCAGCAGAATTACCTGTCTTCACGAGGCTGCTTGTTGTATGAGCCACTGTTTTGGGCTGTCCCACTGTTCTTCGAATTAGGAGGCCTGCTAAGATCAGCTACAGGGGTGATGGCCTCCTCCTGGGGTAGGTAATTCCCCCCCCTTTTTATTGTTAAGAGTGAAACGTACCACCAGCTCTATCTCAGAAAACCCATCTCAAAAGATTGTGAAATACAGAAACCGATCAAAAAGTCAAATCACTAGAGGGCAGCAAAGAGATGAAATTCAAAGATCTTTCACAACGGAACATAAACATTGTTTCCTCCCCCAGCCCTAATTTCTACCTGTATCTCCTCTGTGGCATGCCCATACAGGTGCTTTAGCACATATCTCTTTTTACAAATTTATATAGGAAGGCAAAGCAAGATTTTGAGAAATCTTATTTGCACATAAATAATGGTGAGATTTGCTCAGTGACCTAATCCTGCAATGTAACCAGGGGCAATTTTACACCCCGCTGTAGGTAGAATTAAATGATCCAACCACATGGTGTCAGCCAATGGCATGGATTTTTTTCCAAAGAACTGGCATTCCTGCCCTGATCCTCTTAAGGGGGTCAAATTATGGCTGTTTTTAAAGAGGTCTTCTTTGGACCCAGAAAATGACTGGCTAGTCTCAAGCAGGGACAGCACATCCTGTTTCGCCGCCTGAGGCTAAATAGGAAGTCTCTCCCTACCATTGCCCTGCTGTGTTGAGAAGCCCCCATAAAAGCATCTCTTGTGGGGTGGTGGGTTTAGGTGAGATTTCACTGGAAACAAGGAAGAGTGGTCAGAGAAGGAGAAGACTGTTTGTTGTTGTGTCCACCCTGCGAGATGTGAGGTTACAAGCAGGGCTGGATAATAATAATAATTTTATTATTTGTACCCCGCCCATCTGGTTGGGTTTTCCCAGCCATTCTGGGCGGCTTCCACAAAGACCAAAAATACACTAAGATGTCACACATTAAAAACTTCCCTGAACAGGGCTGCCTTAATATGTCTTCTGAATGTCAGGTAGTTGTTTATCTATTTGACATCTGATGGGAGGGTGTTCCAGAGGGTGGGCGCCACTACCAAGAAGGCCCTCTGCCTGGTTCCCTATAGCTTTGCTTCTCGCAATGAGGGAACCACCAGAAGGCCCTCGGCGCTGGACCTCAGCATCCGAGCAGAATGATGGGGGTGGAGACACTCCTTCAGGTATACAGGACCAAGGCCGTTTAGGGCTTTAGATGAAGGGATTTAGATGAAGAGAGGGCTTAGGCTACTCCACTTGTGAGGCCCATCCCCCACCCTCACAACTAGAAGAAATTGGAAGAGTTTTATAAGCAAAATTGAGTGAAGCCAAGCATGATGGATATTTAAAATTCTACAATTCACAATTTCTCCTCTAAAGGGCATAAGATATTATTGTTAAATACCATGGTGATTTTAAAAAATGCATAAAATTAACACTGAAAAACTTTTGCAATAACTGAACTTTGTAAACCTTTTGTGGCCTGGGCAGGCCTGGAACTAGTTCCCTTGTCTTGTTCCTCTCTAAGTTCAGCCTTCATGACATTTAACCATGGCTCAGCATCCTCTAAGGTTAAACTTTGGACCTCTGGGAAGCATGAAGGTTCCCAAACCTTCTCTGAGCAACAGCTGTATCTGCTATGACTGTTTTACCAAACTGTTCAGCATACCCTTTTGGGTGGTTTGTGGTCCTTTCAGATCTGCGTACTATACACAAGTCTTCCATGCTAGGCTTCTCCTCTTTAGGAGAATGGTGGGCGGACCAGGTCGTCCTCTTATATACCTGCTGGGAATAACAAGGCTTCCGACCCTCACCTGAATCTCATAACTCTCCTGCAGCTGCCTCTGATTAGTGTTCATTTAACTCTTGGGGGAAATAATTAGCATCACATGTCATGTGCATGGAAGTTGCCAAACCAATTAACCAACTAGAAGGATTATTGTTAATAACACCAGTTTTCCTATAACTTGGTATTGCTGGATAGTTTTGATGAACTGTAAAAGCATTTTTAGTTTGATTTCTGTTGCCACCCTGGAACTTTTCTTTATTAGTGCCACTTTGTTTTGTACGATTCCTTGCAAATGAAGGAAAACCAATTTTCTGAAGGTAGCCCTGCTCAGGGAAGTTTTTAATGTTTGATGTTTTATTCTGTTTTTAATCTGTTGGGAGGGATGCGGGTGGTGCTGTGGGTTAAACCACTGAGCCTAGGACTGCCTGATCAGAAGGTCAGCAGTTCAAATCCCCGCGATGGGGTGAGCTCCCGTCGCTCGGTCCCAGCTCCTGCCCAGGTAGCAGTTTGAAAGCATGTCAAAGTGCAAGTAGATAAATAGGTTCCGTTCTGGCAGGAAGGTAAACAGCATTTCTGTGCGCTGCTCTGGTTTGCCAGAAGCGGCTTAGTCATGCTGGCCACATGACCCGGAAGCTGTACGCCGGCTCCATCAGCCAATAAAGTGAGATGAGTGCCGCAACCTCAGAGTCGGCCATGACTGGACCTAACACTCAGGGGTCCGTTTACCTTTTTAATCTGTTGGGAGCCACCCAAAGTGGGCAGGCCACAGAGTGACTGGGGTAACCAGCCAGATGGGTGGGGTACAAATTAATTATTATTATTATTATTATTATTATTATTATTATTATTATTATTATTATTACTCACTGGTGGGGATGAAATTTAGCTTCACACGCTGGTCTATTGGACAAAAAGCCACAGTTCCATAATGGAACAGGTACTGTAATGTGAAAAGAATATTACAAAACAGAACTTCTAGCATTATATTAGGAAAACTACTGCAATATTCTCCATGTTTAGGGTTGCAAGCGGCTGTGCAGTGATTGGTGGGTGGGATGAGGAGCAAATGAGAAACTTTCCTTCTATGAACATCCTTAAGTTAACTTCTCAGCAGTATAAACCTTATACAACAGATAATACCCAGAGTCTTTCCCCTCAACCTGGCAATCAGTGGGAAATTAGGTCATCCGCCTCTCAGGCTTGTGACTTGGTTGGATGCAGCTAGAAGCCTCCAGGTTATCGCTGCTTAGTCAGCTGCAGAGATCCACTGCAGGTTGTGAGGTGGATGAAGGTAAAAATCAAAACACTGTTGCTTACTCTTCCATTGCCTTCCCATGGCTCCTCTGTGGACAGCTTTCTCCCTCCCTCCCTCTGTCTCAGATTGCTTTTACCTCACCAAATCATCTCAGTCTCTTGCTGCAGATTTCTCAAACCCCTACACCTCCTCCTCAAACCCCGCTAATAAGATATGAACTGGAGAAGGCATATTCTCTTACTAGTTAGCTGTGCGTGCCTCAGTCGCTTGAAAGGATGAGAGTAATTCTTTAACTCCTGTGCTGAAGAAATGGGCGTTTTGAAAGCTACTCTAGAAATTCTACAAACATGGGCTGAGGTTTCTGAGGCACTGCAGAGGGGATTTATATTTATTTTTAAGACGCGTGGCCGTCGATTCTGTTGAAAATATCGATTGGCATTCTCATGGGCTTCTTCTGTCCACTATGAATCCAAAGCTTCCAAGACTATACATTTGGCACATGGCTTCTGAGAATTAGAGTCATTTTGAAGCTTATAAATTATTTCCCTCACCCCCAAAACATCCTGCAAAACAATACATATATATTTAGTATCCAGTTTCTCTTATAAAAGCTTCCTTTTTATATGCTTCTAAACCCATATTAAAGTCAGACTGAGGAACATACTGGCATTTCCTTCACCATTTCATGTTACTGCCTCACTCCAGTTAGCGAGACTCCCATGAGCGGCAGCAAGGCCAGTCTAAGATATTTTGCTGCCTGAGCCAAAGCAGCAAATTGTTTCTTTCCTCCCAACACCAACGCTGGTCAAGTTATTTTGGCACCTGAGGCGAAAAATCCTGCATGTGTCTTTCTCTCTTGAAAGTAAAAATAAAACAAAAATAAAGTAACTTATAATTTACTGCATATACACGACACCCTAAATCAGGTGGCTGGTGACTATTACACACTGTCAATTGTTAGGGCCGGTCCTGTATGCTGGAAATTTGCCATACTTTTATGCAGTGCCGGATTTACGTATAAGCTAAACAAGCTATAGCTTAGGGCCCCACTCTCTTGGGGGCCCACACAAAATTTGAAGAAAAAACACCTGGATGTACATTTCCAAAATATAAGATAAAAAACAAATAAAATAAAACCTACATACAGCAACATGATGTAAGTAATGGGTCCCGCCTGCTAGCCTACTCCCTAAAATATCACTGGTTTGCTCATTTCTATATATAGGGTGTCTACATTCTGCATGGACTGGTTGCATAGCAGCATGTGCAAATGGCTTTAGATACCTATTAGGTCCACAAATTACCATATAGTAGTAGTAGTAGAAGAAGAAGAAGAGTTTGGATTTGATATCCCGCTTTATCACTACCCTAAGGAGTCTCAAAGCAGCTAACATTCTCCTTTCCCTTCCTCCCCCACAACAAACACTCTGTGAGGTGAGTGGGGCTGAGAGACTTCAGAGAAGTGTGACTGGCCCAAGGTCACCCAGCAGCTGCATGTGGAGGAGCGGAGACGCGAACCCGGTTCACCAGATTACGAGTCTACCACTCTTAACCACTACACCACATTGGCTCTCATATATAGCATATATCCAACACAAAAAACAGAGACAATTTGTTGTTGACAAAGGACAGCTGGACAGCCCCATTACCTTCAGCAGCTTAGGGCCTCATCAAACCTAAATCCGGCCCTGCTCTTATGTAGTTGGGATATCCCCAGTAGCAACTGGGACTCTGTTGTTCTCCTGGCTTCTCAATGCCATAGTTTGTGGGTGTTACCAAGAAGGAGAGGTGAAGGGGTGAGACGTGGTGTCAGGGACTGGATGGATGATGAAGAGTGCTGGGAGGCACCAGCCCAAGAATCCCCAGGGAAGACACAGAGGAAGAAGACTTATGAGACCCAGGACTCGTAGAACCAGGGCAGTGGTGGTGGGACACCTTTGGCCAGCAACACAGTGGTGCAAGGGGAGGTGGAGGAAGGGATTCAACATTCCACAGCACTCTTGCAAGATCCCGTCATCATCTCATAGGATCTTGAAAGACGGTAGAAGGGGCTAGATACATTCAAAAGAAACGGGGGTCATTTTGAATGTGAGCTTTCCCATCCTCCATCCTTTGGTGTTAGGGCCTCACTGGGCTCCTGGGTCCCTGGTTGACTGGGCCGGATAGGAATTTTCCCTCCCAACCTCAACTGGCTCTGGTTTGAGAGCTATTCTGCCCTTCCCTCAATGAGTGCTTCATCATATTAGGCATCTTTAGCCCTCTATCACAACTTAGTAGAAATGTCACTGGATGGGATCTGAACTCCCCTTCCCCCTGGACCAGGAGAGGTATGAAGCAGGAGGAGCAAAGGCAGGCATGCGGGCGCAGTCTCTGATTGCTTGGAAAAAGCACATGGAGAGGAGGAGACATAGGCAACTGTGGGGAGGTGGGGACCTTGACCTGACAGAGATGAGTCGCTGTGCTCATTAGGCCTGAGACTCCTGTGTAGATCCGGTTTCTCTAATAGAGAGTTAAGTACAACTCACTTGGTGTAATTTACTGCTGCTTGCGCCTGTCATTACCTGTGTCAGGAGTGTGTGCAGGAGACAGGCCCTGTGACCGGTAGGGCTTCGCAGGACTGGGGCTTTCCTAAGTTTGTTCTGAAGAGGCAAGGCGTGCCTGCACAGGTGAGGCCAAATAGGTAACTCACAGCACCTGGTGGCAAGAGCCGGGAAGGAATATAAGGTCAGCATTTCCCTTTGGCTCTTTGCCACAGCAACACACTTCCTGCCTTTCGCTTCTTGACTCCTTGTTTCCTGATCCTCGGACCCTTGACTCCTTGTTTCCTGACCCTTGGCTTCTTGACTCCTGGCTCTCTGACCCTCTGACCCTTGGCTTCCTGACTCCTGGCTTCCGGACTTCTGTTCCTGCTCCCACCCTGCCGTCTTGCCCCTGGTCCCAACGTCCTCCGCCAGGACTTTGACCGCCCATAAACCAGACCGTGACAACCTGTTGTGTAATCAATAAAGTTGTGGCCTGATGTCGCCCAACAAGGTCGCCCATTTTGTCCCATTTCCACTGCATCCACATGCCACAAATCCGCATCTGTGTGGGCAAGAACCACTCCTTCTCCAACATCTGTCACCATTTGAGTAGTTCCACATTGTGCCGGGTTGTAGTCTAGGTGTTTATTGGACTTGGATATCTCCTGTATGTTGCACTCTGCTTAGTTGCACCACACAATCCAGGCTGCTAATAATTAAGGCTACCGCACAGTCACAAAGCGGGTGCCACAAGATTTCTCCCCTGCTCCAGATTTATTTAGTATTTAGTTGATTGCTTCTTAAGGCCCTGCGCCCCCTAGACACCACCTCTGTAATGTCGCAGAATAAAAGGTACATGGTGAAGTGCTCTGACTCTTTATTAATGTTGAGGTGGGGGGGATACAAAAGACACCGCTGCTGAATGATCACAGTGATAGCAAACAGTACATGACTTGTTTACAACTCAGCTTTGTACTTATACGGTGCCTTTCATGTGACGATCTCAAAGCATGTTTCAGAAATGGAGAGGTCTTATTAACCTTATTTTTTCCAGCAGAGAAAGAAAAACACAGAGGGAATTCGAGTGACATTTCAAAGACAATAAGGCTAGATTCTTGGTCTCCTTTGTAATAGCAGGACTAAATACTCTGACTCAGTTTGGAAGAAAAAAAATGTTTATTTGGAAGACTTTAGAAAGACCAAAAAACCTTGTGTATGATAACAAGATTTTGAACAGTTGGGTTCCAGCAATTCAGGCTATTGGGGGGAAAACACCCTAGGTTTTAATAGAAGATTATATGTTATTTTGAGTTATGCATGTGTAGGATTTAAGCTAAGTTTATAAATAGATGAGATGCAAAAGAGTTGGGGGATGAGGGTCATAGGAATAATTTTGTAAAAATTCCTTATTAATAAGGAAAAAATAATGGAGCAAGAAGCCACATCCATCAAATCATATTGTACAGGTATTTATTATTTTTGTCATACCCATTACATCACTAAATTTGTGTATTATGAGTTGGTTGGATAGTGTGTTTATAATTAGGTTAAACATGAACTGTTTCTGCATATAGTAAGCCTTAACATCTTTTGTTACACACACACACACACACAGATTATTTTTTTACACGTTGTTTTCCCCATATACTTTATTTACCATTGAAATAATGAAGTAAATATAATATGGTGACAATTATAATGCATAGCATTCTTCATCCATCTTCCAAAACAGATTCCACTCTTTTCTCTGGACTTGCAGCTCCTTTGTTTTTAACAACTGCATGAAAAGCTGACAATCGGTAGGTGAACCTTTTCACACCAGGCATCTATATGCCAGGGCAGGCTGAGCTGCTTTCTACAAATCCCCAGGCTTTCCATGTGACAGCTAAAGAGAAATGAGAGATGAAGAAAATGGAAAGACACATGGCCTCAGAGGAGGACGCAGTGACCTTTCTTGCCTGAAACCTCTTGAAAGGATGATGGTGGTGGTGATGATGATTAAATAAAATGTGCAAGAGGCAGATACATTTGTGTTCTGCTCTTTACAGGGCATAAGAAGCAATGGGGTGCATTTGCGTGGACAGGCGGAGTCCCCCCAACCCCAGGTGACCCCCGAATGGAATAATGACTCAATACAACATGCTATGGGATTAGAATTGGCCACAACTTTATTAAGTTTCAGATGTAGGGAGACCTTGGCTCAGACACTGGGCATTTCTCCTTCCCAGTCCTTGATGCTTTTGATGGCATGCCTTTGTTATTCCCAGCACAGTACATTTTTCCACATCTAAATCTGATCTGTAAAAACAATGCAGTGTGCTACAAACACACCAGATTGGTAATAATAATAATAATAATAATAATAATAATAATAATAATAATAATAATTTATTTATACCTCACCCATCTGGCTGGGTTTTCCCAGAATATTATGTAACAGAATATTAAAAACACGATAAAACATCAGACATTAAAAACTTCCCTCAACAGGGCTGCCTTCAGGTGTCTTCTAAAAGTCAGATGGTTGTTTGACATCTGATGAGAGGGCGTTCCACAGGATGGGCACCACTACTGAGAAGGCCCTCTGCCTGGTTCCCAGTAACCTCACTTCTCGCAATGAGGGAACCACCAGAAGGCCCTCAGAGCTGGACCTCAGTGTCCGGACGGAACAATGGGGGTGGAGATGCTCCTTCAGGTATACTGGGCCGAGGCCATTTAGGGCTTTAAAGGTCAGCACCAACACATTGAATTGTGCTCAGAAAAGTACTGGGAGCCAATGTAGGTCTTTCTGGACTGGTGTTATAAGGTCTCAGCGGCCGCTCCCAGTCGCCAGTCTGGATTAGTTGTAATTAAATGGTTCTGCCTGTGCATTTGTTCTGCATGGACTTCCCCTCTCCATCTTGTGTTGTCGTAGCAACTCAGCTTTTGGGAAGTCAGGTGAACACCACCAATGGCAATGCATGTGGCAGTGGTAGTACCACACAGCCACTCAGCTGAGAGAGAAACTTGCTGGCTATGTAAGAGGAATGAGCAGCAGCTGGCTTTTACTTTTAAAAAGCCTGCCACCGTTACACCATGTCGCTTGCTCCTCAGCAGCTGAGCTGGTGAGCCTCATTGTCTCCATGCTCTCCCGAATGCTTACTTGCACATGTTAACAAGGCCATATTGAGGTGGCAGTGCTCAGGGCAGTTTTTCCAGCACCTTGGGTTACTGGCGGGAACCCTGCCATTTTATGGACTCCGCATAATAACACTAGGTTAATATTTTTGTCACTAAACAACTCCTCTATGTTATCATTCTGTTCCTTGAGTTTAATTATTTACTTGCGTTGTATCTTGCATCCCCCCCCCCCCGTGAACTGCCCCAGGATCTTTTGATGAAGGGTGGTATATAAATTTAATTAATCAATCTATGAAATAAACAGAGCTGCCTGGCTATATGCCTTGAGGAAAATTAATGATTAATTTTAATACCACAGGAATCGGGACGGTTTCTCCTGGTGTTAGGAGTGTGATAGGAGAAGAAGGAGAAAGTTCTTGTAGAGAGATTATTTATTGAAATGAATCAGCTTGCATCATGAATAGGCTTTTCACCCTGATGAAAAGGAAACAAATGACGAGATGTATCCTGGATACTGAAGGATAGTTGGGAGGGTATATGCGTGTGTAAAAGGACTGAGTGTTTTTGCTCGAGGCATTTTTGCTGCCTGTCACGTTTCCCAATCATTTGACCCAAATGCAATCTGCCACCATTGCTTCAGAGCGCTTGCCCAAGGACCCCTTCGCATTTGCAATGAAGCAATCTTCCTCTGATAACTCAATGCACGGGAGCACGTACATTGCTTGCTCAAAAGGAAGCCCACAACCAAACTCGCCCCTTGTTTTATCTCCCATTTCCATTGCTCTTGATGAAGGCACCACCTTGTCGAATCAGAAAGCCAGCCCCACCGACTTCCGGAAAGTTCTTCTCTGGCACCGGGAGGTTGCACAACAATGCAACAATCAAAACTGGGAGAAGGGACACAGGCCTGGATCATCAAAGCTCAGTGACTTCAAAATTGTTCTGTGTTGTTAGTCTGTTGCTGGGGATGTGGGGGGAAACCCCAATTCTGTTCACAATTATGGGCAAACCTACCTTATTTGCACTTTCTGAAACAATAGGCAAGCTGAAACACATCACCCTTCAAAATTCACAGTTCTCTGAACTTTGCAATGCATTTTTCCAGCCAAGTAAAGTCATATACTGAAGTGTGCATTAAATATGAATGTTCTGTATCTGAGGGATTAAGTAGGGCTGTTTCTGCCTGCTGTACAAAGCCATGTGACTTGAGTGGTTTTAAACGTTTGAGTATTTCCTCCCATTCTATAATCACTTTCCTTTACTAACACCACTTTGCTACTTTCACACAAAGTCAACATTAAATATTATTGCGATTCACAATGATGTAAAAGAATCCTCACCTGTTCTAAAAGCGCATGCTATAATAATAGGCAGTGGTCTGAGCACTTGTACAGTAGACCCTCGGGTTATGTTACTCTTGAGTAACGTAAACTTTGGGCTGCAAAAGCGGCAAACCTGAAAGTATTTTTCTGGGTTTCGCTGCTCATGCATGCACAGAAGCGCTCTGCGCACCACGCACATGCACATGCACAGAAGTGCTCTACAGAGGTACCTCGGGTTAAGTACTTAATTCGTTCTGGAGGTCCGTACATAACCTGAAACTGTTCTTAACCTGAAGCACCACTCTAGCTAATGGGGCCTCTTGCTGCTGCCGTGCCACTGGAACACAATTTCTGTTCTGATCCTGAAGCAAAGTTCTTAACCTGAAGCAATATTTCTGGGTTAGTGGAGTCTGTAACCTGAAGCATATGTAACCTGAAGCGTATGTAACCCGAGGTACCACTGTATTGTGCCACATGGATATGGATTTTTCGGGTTGTGTTGTGCACGGACCCCTGGAATGAATTAAATTTGTATCCAAAGGGTCCACTGTATTGCTTCATAGCCGACTTCATCATTTGATTCTGAGTAGCTTTAAAGCATCCACAAACTTTACCATACCATCTAACATTTCTCTAATGAAAATAGGGACATCTTATTCAACCACCACCACCACAACACCCCACCCATCTGACTGGTTTGCCCCAGCCACTTTGGGTGGCTTCCAACATATAAAAAAAACATAATAAAGCCTTAAACATTTAAAAAAACTTTGCTATACAGGCTGCCTTCAGATGACTTCTGAAGGTTGTATAGTTACTTATCGCCTTGGTTTGGGGGGGTCACACAACTCCGTAGCCTCCAACATTTCTCCAGTGAAAATAAGGACATGGGTGGCGCTGTGGTCTAAACCTCTGAGCTTCTTGGGCTTGCTGATCAGAAGGTCGGCAGTTTGAATCCCCGTGATGGAGTGAGCTCCCGTTGCTCTGTCCCAGCTCCTGCCAACCTAACAGTTCAAAAGCACACCAGTGCAAGTAGATAAATAGGTACTGCTGCTGCGGGAAGGTAGACAACATTTCCATGTGCTCTGGTTTCTGTCACGGTGTCCCGTTGCACCAGAAGCGATTTAGTCATGCTGGCCACATGACCTGGAAAGCTGTCTGTGGACAAACGCTGGCTCCCTTGGCCTGAAAGCGAGATGAGCACTGTACCCCATAGTATCCTTTGACTGGACTTAACCGTCCAGGGGTCCTTTACCTTACCTTACCTTTTACCCTCTGACATTTCTCCAATGAAGATAAGGACATTCTACCATACCCTCCAACATTTCTCCGATGAAAATAGGGACGTCTGAAGGAAAAGCGGGACATTCCAGGATCAAATCAGAAACCAAGACAACTTCTATAAATCCAAGAGTGTCCCTGGAAAACAGGGAGACTTGCAGGGTCCACTTTACTAAGCAGTAAGTATGCACTGGTGTAACAATTGTACAGCCATAGACTTATATGTCATGTCTTTAATGTTACTAAGCAGCTGGGCCTAGATAGCAAAATCTGCCTTTAAAAAAATGGCAAGAAGCCAAGGCCCTCCTAGATGATGAGGCATTGGGCTGCAAGCACGCTCAGCCCATATGTCAATCTGGCACTGATTCCTGGAGATGAGGTGTGCATATGCAAACAGTCAGGAAACGCATGCTTGGCTTCTGTTTCTCATATGCTTACAAACAAACATCTCTCCTTTAAACACTGCAGAACAGACACGGCCGACATGCAGTAAAACTCCTCTAGGTATAATATGCGCAGCGGCCAATGATTCATTGTTTAGGGGGCCTAGGTTATAATAGACTCTCCAGCTTTATTAATGGGCTATGGAGAGTCCAAAGAGTGAGTGTCACTGATAAAGATGGATGGGAATTAGTAGCCAGTGGCAGCTACCACCAGCTCTTCAAAAAACCAACAGCGACTGGATAAAGAGTTGAGCGAAGGGACCTCGCCCAGAACATTAGGAGCGCTGCTTAGTAATGAAAGCTCACAATGGACTCCATTTATCAATATTGACACTAGCCGGTAAGGGAAAACCTACAGGCCATGGAGTGAAGAGGAGAAACACCACACATGATTAATTCATTTGCCTTCAAGGAAATAGCTCGCTGCTCAAACCGTATACACTACAACAGTTGTTAGGAGCAGATTGCCTTGCTAATGCACTGTTACACTGAGGCGGCAATCCTGTGCTCATTTGCATGGAAGTAAGCCCACTGAACTTATGCTGGAACTTATTATTTGAGCAGACATGGATAGGATCATGCCTTCAAACAACTTCTTCCCAAGCACTGGAAATCTTGCACACGGCTTTCCTTTGACTCCTGAAATTTGACCGAGTATTGCCTGCACGATATTCCTTGATAGACACTGTAAAAGGTAAAGGGACCCCTGACCATTAGGTCCAGTTGTGACCAACTCTGGGGTTGCGGTGCTCATCTCGCTTTATTGGCTGAGGGAGCCGGCGTATAGCTTCCGGGTCATGTGGCCAGCATGACTAAGCCGCTTCTGGCGAACCAGAGCAGCGCACGGAAACGCCGCTTACCTTCCCACCGGAGCAGTACCTATTTATCTACTTGCACTTTGATGTGCTTTCGAAGTGCTAGGTTGGCAGGAGCAGGGACCGAGCAATGGGAGCTCACCCCGTTGCAGGGATTCAAACTGCCGACCTTCTGATTGTAAGCCCTAGGTTCTGTGGTTTAGACCACAGCGCCACCCGCTATAATTTCCTTTAAAATGGAAACTGGTATTTTCAAGAAGCCAAATTTTGCGTCAAATTCCAGCTTCTCTGCACTTGTTCAGTGGGACTGTGGGATATATTCACAGGACAGTTTATAATGGGGGAGGGATCCACACTATCTGTTTAAATTAAAGTAAAGGTAAAGGGAACCCTGACCATTAGGTCCAGTCGTGACCGACTTTGGGGTTGCCGCGCTTATCTCGCTTTATTGGCCGAGGGAGCCGGCATACAGCTTCTGGGTCATGTGGCTAGCATGACTAAGCCGCTTCTGGTGAATGAGAGCAGCGCACGGAAATGCCGTTTACCTTCCCGCTGGAGAGCTACCTATTTCTCTACTTGCACTTTGATGTGCTTTCGAACTGCTAGGTTGGCAGGAGCTGGGACTGAGCAATGGGAGCTCACCCCGTCACAGGGATTCGAACCACTGACCTAATGATCGGCAAGTCCTAGGCTCTGTGGTTTAACCCACAGTGCCACCGGCTATCAAAAAAAGGAAAAATTGCTATCTGATTTAAGTAAAAGAGTTGTGGTTCAGTAATATTTGAAGGGTCACTAGGTAGCCTTCCCTGCTCTGGGGACACATATATGTTTGTTTGACAATAGGGATTTTTAACCTTTTATCTCTTTAACATGGAGATGTAGGGAGTGGAACATGTTTCTGCTTCTCAGTAAAGCCAGATGGCTTGCCATCTTCAGAACTTTTCAAAACATTTCTTCTCTTATATGCATGCTCATTCCCTAACAGCTGGAACAGTGATAGAGGCTGTTATTATTTACAGGTATCATTTGTGCTTCAGAGGGGCATCTTTGATATTTTCCCAGCAAACTCTTTAGAAAGGTAACACCCAGCTAGTTTTGTAAGAATAATGGTAACTCCCTGCAGGCTCTTCATCCCCATCATTCCCTTTTATTTTCCTTTGAAACTAGTTCATATGTACTCATTTGCATGCTTTTTATTATTCTTAACTAACCTATGGAGCAGAGATTCTGTGAGACATCTACTGCAGATTTTGTATTGTTAAATTTTAGCCGGTATTATGAGCTGGAAATGTAATGAGCTCTGGCTCTTTTGTCATCCTCATGAAAGAAAGAAAGAATGAAAGAAAAGCAGGACAAATTCCAGCAGAGCTAATAGGTGCAAGAGCCTCAACATCTCATGCATTTTCCTCTCTCTTGAATGAATGCCTACACATTATAGCAAAACAGGGTAGCATTTGCTTAACCAGCCTTAGAAAGCACAAAATCATTCCATGTGATAGATGCTCCAGATTCAAACTTTATTATCTCTTGAAATGCAGATGTAACTTTAGCATCATCTCAGCCTCTTACTGCTTACATTCTCCAGCTGTTTCTAAATATAAAACAACCATCAGAGCTGTATTTGTGTGTGTGTGTTTTAAGGCAGTTCAGTCAAAAATGTCACAGGAGTCACTGTGGCATGTATTGTAAGTAGGGGTGGGCTACTCTGTTTCGCTGCTTGAGGTGAAATGAGAAGTGCTACCTAGCCCTGCCACGGCCACCAATGTCTGCCCGCTCACCCAACGACCACCACCACCCATTCCAGGTGAGGTCTTGCCAAAATCATGCAAGATCTCACGCGCTCCAGAATGTCTCACATGATTTCAATGAGATCTTGTGAGAAGCCAGCGTGAACTCACTGGAAGTGAGTGTTCCAGTTTGCGAACATTCTTTGGAACCCAAACGTCTGACGTGGCTTCCATGGCTTCCGATTGGCTGCAGGAGCTTCCTGCAGCCAATCAGAAGCTGTGCCTTGGTTTCTGAATGTTTTGGAAGTCGTATTGTAAAACCTTTTATTGGCATCACATGCAACATCTAAAACAAATCAATACAGGATTACCACTTCCCCAGTGGCACAAACATTTGCTAAAAGAAAGGAGGCAGAGCAGTCTATCGTCACATCTCTTGGTCTCCAGGGAGATCAGACATCTGCAGTGTATTTTGATGACAAAAAACCAAATAGAGATATTTAGCAACTAACTTGGTGAGCTCCTGATCATTCCCCAGTAATAGAAAATGTATGAGTTTTGGAAGTCGAACAGACTTCTGGAACAGATTTCATTCGACTTCTGAAGTACGACTGTATAATGGTTCAAATTCTACCCATAACAGAACATGCCAATAAGAACACACAGAATGTAGCCTTGCAACCAATTAACAAAACAATTGTTATTTTCGGCTACTAAGTCATCTATACAGACAGCTCATAATATAATAAGCAAGTACTTCCTTCTGTGTGGAAAATATATACTCTAGGAAACAATAGATGAGTCAAATGAAAAGGTCTCTCTCTTCCTGGCAGAGATGCAGCATGGGATATAGGAAGCATGGTTAGGTAGCTCCAGCTGCAGATTACAGGATGGAAAACTGGAGACTTGGAGAAACTACGTATCAAAAGGCCAGGTTTGATAAGACGGTGCCTGTGAAATTGACACAGTGGGAAGGTCTATGCCAGGTTATGGGCAGGGTTGAAACAAAGGTCAAACTTGATTATAACATGTTGTCCCATAATGAAGGAATGAAGGAACATTGGGTCCTAGAGGTAACAAAAGACCAGAGCCGTTACATTTGTCTAAAATACCTTATATTTAACCTCTCCACCCTAGGTTTTCCACAACATTTTCATACATTTATGACCGCTCCTTCCACATCTGTTTTCTCTACCATGTATGAAAGTTGATAGAAGAATGTCTAGGAAATGGATTTGTGGGAGAGTGATCAGATAACCACGCAGATAGACCCTGAACCGAATTTCTTGCGTGTTTTTCTGACTTCTCACTCCAGGATGCTGTTAGAGTAGATGTTTTGCAGGAACTCTCTTCTTCAGAATTGAACTAAATGAAGAATTACAGAAGCAGCATAAAATCTTGCGGAGACGATGCCAGAAGAACAGAGGCAATACAACCAATATTGATGGAAATAGCAGTTACAAGAGAAATTAGTTGGGATATTGAAGTGGGATTGTTATTGATCCTTCCTTTAGTAAAATAAGGAGTCAGAAAGGACACAACACTAAGGACCACGTGAGGTGAGATTTCACAAACAAAGGAAAACATGGGTTGTACGTAATAAGTAAATGTGAAAAAGCAAAATATTTATCATCAAGGGCAGTTATAGCATTTCTGGTACATTAAAGGTACCCCAGGGATGAACTTGGCCCATTGCTTTAAAAAAAACAAAAGCTCTTGTAAAAACAATGCCTTTGTAATTCAAGGCAACCTTTGTGGCTAGTGAAAAGGTCTCATTTATCAAAACAGTGCACTGACCTTTCTGATGTTGAAATAGCTCCAGTATTCATTTAATACTATATGGCTAGAGGAGATTAAGGCCATGGAAGTGCCCATCTTCACCACTTCAGTGGGATTTCTGAGATCCATTTATTTTCCATCTATTACACGGATACTGTTTTTAAAGCCTGGTTCATTAATCACGTTAGCTTTCAAAGATAGGTAGTAACATCTCCACTCTGGAGAACGACAGATGGTGGAAATAATTGGCTGTTCGACCCGAAAGAGGCTCTTGGTAAAGCAGTGATGGAGCAATTTCCTTACAAACAGGTAAAATGTTGATATGCTTCACCAATAACTCCCTGTGAAGACCAACTGTATCTCAGAAGCTTTTGTGTATCTTACAGAGCGCAGGCTAAAAATACTTAGGAAGGAGCATTATTGCACGATTTCCTTCAGAAACATGGAGGATCTGTGAGCAGCTGTCAACCGCTTGAGAAGAGCTTGATGCCGTTATCTGTGGAGTTGTCCTACTGACATAACATGTAATTCAACAGGTAGCAAGTTGGCTTGCAGGAACGCTGGTGTAGTAAGGTAATTTTAGACTCTGGTTTTAATGGTCTTACTAGAACCCCCCTGGCAACTTTAGATGGTAATGCATATTTCTTTACATACTTCAAAACGCTGTAACACAGCTCTGATGTTTGTGAGTCCTTCTGCTGATTCTGTTGAGTGGGACCCAAGACTTCTACTCCAATTTCCTGCCTTGATTGTTCCACTGGGCAGAATCTCACATGACCCAGTCAGCTGACCTACTGAAGAATCTTGAGGGTAGATTTGGGTCAGGAGGCAACAGGCCTGAATAAAGGATCCAGAAAAGGTCAAATTTTGGTCAAAAACTGCTTTGAATTCTTGGCTGTTGGGTTGAAGCCTTCCACCAGGCTAGTGTGGAGATGCCAGGACAGTGGCTGGTTTTCCATTTTGATACCCTCTGCAACATAGCCGTCAGTGATGAAAGCGATGCCTTTAGATGAGGCAATAGATCTCTGGAGCACGATTCACAGGAAGAAAGGGATGGACTTGGGGTGGGGTGGGGCTGCCTGAATGCATGGCATGATGAGGGCTTCTTTTGACTATCTTATGCCCAACCATAATAAACAGATAGGCAAGAGAAAATTTGTTATTAGAATGCAATATCCAACTTCATTGACCTCAAGGTCACTTCTTCTGAGGGAGCTGCTGATGGGCCACAGTTTAAATATTTAATCATAAATAATAGAGTTTAAAAGACTTGCAACTCAATTTGCATTCTTGTTAAGATAAAAGACTTGAGTACTGATGCATTTCTGTTGGCTCCAATGGTACTAAACTTGTTTCTGTATATTTCCATGTAATAAGGTTATAGATCAGGTTTCCAATTAAGCAAACAGTGCAATTATTTTATTAAGGACTAATTAAACCTTAGCTTTTTGTCACTGCTGCCCCTTTTGAGCAGTCCTGATGGATTTGCTGTCTATCTGAAGTTCCAGGCAATGAATCTTTAGATGTTATGTCAGAAATGCTTTGGTTGTTTTTTTTTATGCTTTGGTTTATTAAAAAGTAAATCCCTATTAATCAAGGGATCTAGGCGGCACACCCAGAAGCAGGGCTTTTTTTTCAGCCAGAACTCAACGGAACTCAGTTCCTGCACCTCTCAGATGGCCACCTTTGACATTATAAGAGAACAAGGCATTCATTCATGGTGAGCTACGGCACCTCCTTCTCTAGAAAAATATCACTGCCCAGAAGATCCACTACCCAGGACTGTATTAGGAGGAGTGAAAGTAAGTAGAAATAGAGAGACTCAGATGATCTCCCAGTGGGAAGCAGCTGAAAAAAGAATCAGGCAGTACTGAGCAGTTAACTCAAGCCTCTTGCAGCATGCCAAAGACAGACAAGTAAGACTACAGCTTTATAAATATGTCTTTTGGTCAGTCTGATATGTATGAGCACTTTCTCTTAACTAATCTAGCATTGTCAAAACCTATAACAGGGGTAGTCAATGCGGTGCTCTCCAGATGCTGTTGGACTCCAGTTCCCATCAGCCCCAACCAGCATGACCAAGGACTATGGAGGTAGTAGCCCAGAACATCTAGAGGTTGCCGCATTGGCTTTCCTGGGCTTACAGCAATGGTCAACTATCTGTTTTTGTTTCTAAAAAAAACCCCAGAGTCCTTTTTGTTGGGGATAATTCAGATGGAAATTCCCAGGTGTTAAAAAAGGTTATTTATGTATGCCACCACTGCGGCCCGTGTTTTGTTAGCCCAAAAATGGAAAACAAGCAAGGTCCCAACCAAAGAAGAATGGCAACTTAAGCTGATGGAATATGCGCAGTTTGTGGACCTAACATAGAATAAGGGAACAAGAAGAATGTACGTTTAAAGAAGATTGGAAACCGTTTATTGAATATGGGAGTGGGGGTGGGAAATTGTGTACACTTGAAAATGTTGGCAGCATTAAAATAAATTCAACGGTGTAAATAAGTTTTGATGGATGTAACACTGGAATACTGAATGGTTCAGCTTATATAAAATATGCAGGGATTAATGATGTCCAAAATGAACCATGGAAAGGGAAGTCATTGATATTTTAAGGTTGTTTAAATGAATATTTTAAATTGTAAAACAGAATATATATATATATATATATATATATATCTCACACACCCTATTTGGTGAGTAGAAAGGAAGGAATGGGATGCTGGGACTCACTGTTTTCTCAGCAACTGATTTACACTTTCAGAAATGACTGATCACATCTTAGACAGTACATCCATGGTTCAGAAGATTGGCAGGTGTATAACTGGATACAGTAGTACCTCGGTTTACGTAACCCTCTGGTTACATGAACTTTAGGATGTGAAAGCGGCAAACCCGGAAGTATTTTATAGGTTATTTGCCATGCGTGCATGCGCAGAAGCAGTCTTCCGGTTGCGAAAACCTCGGGATCCGGCCAGACCTCCGGAACAGATCCTGTCCGCAACCAGAGGTACCACTGTACTGAATTTGGAACTGCCCCTCTGACTCCATAGCAGCCTTTTGGCTTCTCTGGATTAGGGCAATCTTCAAAAAAGACAAAACCCGCCGTGTGAGTTACTGTAATATTTAATTTAGATTGCTTCATTGACCAATTAATCAAGTAAAAGAAAGACAGTGAATGAGTAATGACCTTGAGTGGACTTCTAATGTCCCTAATAAATTAAAATTATTGATCCCTTGCCTGTAACCAGGAAATCCCAAAGCATCTTCAGGCCAGGCTATAAAATGTACTTATCTGTGACATCAAATAAGCACTGTGCTTAGTCAAAGGAACGTTCTCCCTCTCTCTATTTTATAATGTACAATCATCTTCCCCATTGCACAATGGCTTTTAAAAATATATAATAGAGCTGTATATGGCTATGAGGGGTTATTCTAGTCATTTGACTTATTTTCTTCATAGGTGCTGCCAAAGATGGCTTGAAAAACCTCCCCAAGGACAGGTAGAAGAAGCTTCAGAAAGATGACTAAACTGCTTGTGCCTCGGGCAGTTGGCAAAGTCTTCCATCCCTCCTGATTTTCTCCGTAAAGTTCATTTCTTTAGTGCTTCAGTAATTAACAGACACCAGCAAAAATAGATGTGTGCCTGTTCGTCCTTTAGACATTGTTCCAGAAGCATCAATAATAATCAGGGCTGGCTCAAGAAATTTTGCTGCCTGAGGCAAAGGGGGGAAAAATATGCTCCCAACTATTTGACATGTAGAAGCTGACTGTGCTGGGAGTTGAATCTATGGAGCCCTCCAGATTGGTGTGGTTTGCAGATGCATTCTGCAACATGTCATTGACACATTAATAGTGTGTTTATGCTGGCCCAGCACACATCATTTCTCTTAAGTTGTTCTGTGATGCTTCCCCAACGTTATCAAATTGCTGCCATCTGGACCGGGGCACGCTTCCTCTACAGCACAACTAAACTGGGAGAAAAACCAAACCAAACCCTGGAACATTTGTGGTATAAAAAATTACAGGGTCTCAGCAGGAAGTTACAGCAGGTACTGAAAGTGATATTGGTTGGTTGGCATCTGTTTGTCTCAGGAGACAATGGAAAAGTGCAATCAAACCTTTGGAGTGTTACAGCACCTGCTGTGGCTGTAGAGATTGCTACAGGAGAGACATGTTTCATTGCAGCTGGGGCAGAGGAAGGGATTACATGTTCTAAGCTTAGAACCAGTGCTATTCTTTTCATAGCTGTCAAGTGTCCCTTATTTGAAGGGACAGTCCCTTATTCCAGTGCCATGTCCCACTGCTGTCCCTTATTGATGGATGTCCCTTAAATGTCCCTTAAATGATGTCCCTTAAATTTCAAAGGAAGCAGCTCCTCTCCTTCCCTCCCTGCCGGCCAGGGAGGAGGGAGGCTCCAACTGTGTTGCTTGGCTGTGTTGCTCACCCAATAAGAAGTCTAAGAACGACTGGGGGGTGGAGCTTGCATGCCTTGTGTGTGGCTAGTTAATGCAAGCTGAGGGGTTTTTTGAATGCTGGATGCCATTTTGTTGCACGTGCTGCTTCAAACTTTGCGCTGCAAAGCCAGGCCGGGGAGCCATCTTAAGTTGAGGCTGCATAGGCCTTGTGGTGCATGTGATTCAGATTCTATTCAGTTGAACCTCTGGTTACAAAGTTGGTTGGACAGTGTTCTCGAAGCTACCAGCATGAGTTTGACCAGACTGCAGGAGGACAGGAAGACTGGAGTGCCTGGAACAGGGGAGGCTGCAGGTCCCTTATTTTGACTGCTGGTCCCTTATTTTCAGGGCTGCTGGTCCCTTATTTTCAAATCTGTAAGTTTACAGCTATGGAGATTGCCACAGGAGAGACATGTTTCATTGCAGCTGGGGCAGAGGAAGGTGTCTGGTTGTGCTGCTGCAGATGCACCATGGCGTTTCTTTTTTCTGTGTGTCGTCCCCCCCCCCCAGCTGTCATTCTTCCTCTGGTCACTGTTGTGGATAAACAACCTGACCGATTGTCTCCAGGCACTGTGGTCATCTGCAAGGGATTTCTGCACAGCGGGGTTAATTTCGCCAGTCTTCATGTCTTGTTTGCAGACATCTTTGGAACACAGACTTGACCTGGTACCTGAAGCCAGCTCACCTTGGAGATCCTGCTGCCTTCTGCGTACTTGACCAAGCCATCGTAGAGGTTGCTGAGACAGGAATGTGAACATGTTGGGAATGTGGGCTTGGGAGAACACATCTTTGTTTGAGACTCTGTCCTGCCATGGGATGCCCAAACTATTCCCGACACAGTGCATGTGGAAGACATTGAGGTGTCGCTCCTTGAGGATATATTATTATTATTATTATTATAAATTATATACATCCCTATACCCAGAGGTCTCAGGGCAGTTCACAAAACAGATTACAATACAGTGGTACCTCAGGTTAAGAACTTAGTTCATTCTGGAGGTCCGTTCTTAACCCGAAACTGTTCTTAACCTGAAGCACCATTTTAGCTAATGGGGCCTCCTGCTGCCGCCAGAGCACGATTTCTGTTCTGAAGCAAAGTTCTTAACCTGAGGTACTATTTCTGGGTTAGCAGAGTCTGTAACCTGAAGCGTCTGTAACCTGAAGCTTCTGTAACCTGAAGCGTCTGTAACCCAAGGTACCACTGTATATAAAATCAAAATCAAAATAATAACCCAACAACACCGTTCAAAAAAGAACCACATTTTAAAAGGTTATACGACGTCGATCAGGTCAACCAAAGGCCTGGTTAAAAAGGAACATTTTTGCCTGATGCCTAAAGGTGTATAATGATGGCTCCAGGTGAACTTCCCTGGGGAGAGTATTCCACAGACGCTGCAGAGAAGGCCTGTTCTCATGTTGCCACCCTCCAGACCTCTTGAGGAGGAGGCGCACAAAGGAGGGCCTCAGAAGTTGATCTCAGGGTCCAAGTAGGTTCATGTGGAAAGAGACGGTCCTTGAGGTATTGCGGTCCTGAGCCATTTAAGGCTTTATAGGTCAAAACCAGCACTTTGAATTGGGCCCGGAAATGAATTGGTAGCCAGTGCAGTCAGAGCAGGATCGATGTAATAATGTTCAAACCGTCTTGCAACCTGCAACCTGGCAGCTGAATTCTCCACCAGCTGAAGTTTCCTGACAGTCTTCAGAGGCGTAAGTTGCCCGTGTCTCACCACACAAGCCTGGTAGACCTCCATCTTGGTATTGGTTGGTACTGAAAGCCTGGATACCGTCATGGGCACAATTGTCATGAACGCACAATAAAAAGGACGCGTGGAGGACATTTAATTCAACACTGGTAATGGAACAGCACCCCCCACCATTTCTGAGGGCAGGAGGCTAGCTTAGAGGTCACAAAGCACACACAGCTCTACCAGAGAGGAATGGCTGGGGTGGGGGAACTCAGGAAGAACAGCTGGCATGACATCTGCCTCTTCACTCTGCTTAATAATGATAATAACTTTAGTAATAATGACAATAATGACAACAGATGCTAGTTATCCACCTAAAGACTGTCTCTACATCTATCTAATGTCTGAGGCAGCTCCAAGTGTTTATCTTCAAATGCTTTGAAAAGGTTGCTTCAGCTGTGCTTCATAATTTATATAATACAGTGGTACCTCGGGTTAAGAACTTAATTCATTCTGGAGGTCTGTTCTTAACCTGAAACTGTTCTTAACCTGAGGTACCACTTTAGCTTATGGGGCCTCCCGCTGCAGCCATGCTGCCATCGCATGATTTCTGTTCTTATCCTGAAGCAAAGTTCTTAACCCGAGGTACTATTGCGTGGCAAGTCCCCTCCCCCATGTGAAATGAAGACACTGGACACATTATTTAAGGTTAATGGGCATAAAAAGGCCACAACTTTATTGATTACAGAATTGAAAGGGCATTGGCTCCTATCGACTACCCGGCATGGAGACCGGGAAGGGTTATCCACAAGCCGTGGGAGTCCTGTTGAAGTATGCCAACTAGGATCCCACGGGTGTCACCGCTCGGGGGCGTGCCGGAGGCCCTTACCTCCCTAGGTTTTGGACAAGGCAATGCCCCCTGGAGTCCTCTACTGGACTACCCTTTTCCTTGGGGGAAGGTGATGGCGCTTCCTCCCCCCCATTCATTTGCATAACAATTAACCCCTGCCAATGCCTAACCGCCAATACCGCGGAAGTTGTGACGTTTGCTATGAGGTAGGCGAAAAAACCAAAAGGCTGGAAGTGCACCAAATTGGAAAAATTCCTACCAGGCCCCTTGCGGCGACCAACCGGAGTCCATAGCAAGGTCATAGCTAGCTAAGCCTAAGGGTGGGTGGGATGGGAAAACCTCACAGCTGGAAAGGGGGAAAGAGGGCGGTCCCTGGGCGTGCCTGGCCTTAAGTAGGCTAGGCCACACCTCCCCAGCCTGCCAATTGGCAGGCCGGGTCGAAGGCACGCCCGGGGATTCCCTGGATCTCGTGGGGGCAAAAGGCCAGCCCCCGCGTGTGTGGGAGGGGGTAGCCCGCAACCCCCTCTCCTCTCAAGCTCGGAAATGGCTTTTCTGGGTTAGCAGAGTCTGTAACCTGAAGCATATGTAACCTGAAGCATATGTAACCCGAGGTAGCACTGTATTTTGGACTGACCAAGAAGTTATTACTGGGATGAGTCCTACCATTAGGTAAAAGCCCTGTCTAACTGAGTATTCTGTTCACACAATGGCCATCAAGAGACTTATGAGAAGCCCACAGGCAGGGCAGGCAGGAGTGCAACAATATTTTCCCCCTGCAACTGGTATTCAGAGGCATACTGCCTCCATTACTGGAGGTCTTCCTTTATAGCCTTCCTTGAAAGATAAGTCCCAGGAGATATATAGATATAGAGTCAAATAAGAGGTGAGCATTAAACCTCTGAAGTTCATTTCTGGCTATAGTTTTGATCCAAACTGGAAAACAATTCCTCCATCCTTCCCACTCACAGAGGCTGACTTGGGAAATACGGTGTCTAACTAGGCTTTGGGAAGTAGGTGAGAGGACTCTAGGACCCTGTCAGAGACTTGTGCCTCCTTCCCCAAACCCGATGTCTCTCTCACTGGGCTTTGAGAAGGCGCCCCCCTCTGCTCAGCACCCAGTGTGTGTGCACCTCTTGGACAGCCCTAAATCCACTCCTGCCACTCACATTGTCAGGCCCCTGCTGTTTGATTTGCCAGGAAATTCAAACTGCTGTCTGATGGTAGCCTGTTGCTTGAGGTTGTGACCACTGGGATGGTATATTAAATGACTCAGGACCACAATACCTCAAGGACCACCTCTTTTCAGATGAACCTACCCAGACCCTGAGATCATCTTCTGAGGCCCTCCTTCCTGTGCCTCCTTCTCAAAAGGTCCAGAAAGTGGCAACATGAGAACGGGGCCTTCTCTGCAGTGGGTCCCTGTCTATTGAATGCTCTCCCCAGGGAAGTTTGCCTGGCACCTTCATTATATACCTTTAGATGCCAGGCAAAAACGTTCCTTTTTAGCCAGGCCTTTAGTTGACCTTATCAACATCCTATACCCTTTTAAAATGTGGCTCTTTGAGGGGGGGATATTATTGGGTTTGCCAACAAAGGTCCGTATAGTAAAAGCTATGGTTTTCCCAGTAGTGATGTATGGAAGTGAGAGCTGATAAAGAAGGCTGATCGATGAAGAATTGATGCTTTTAAATTATGGTGCTGGAGGAGACTCTTGAGAGTCCCATGGACCGCAAGAAGATCAAACCTCTCCATTCTGAAGGAAATCAGCCCTGAGTGCTCACTGGAAGGACAGATCCTAAAGCTGAGGCTCCAATACTGTGGCCACCTCATGAGAAGAGAAGACTCCCTGGAAAAGACCCTGATGTTAGGAAAGATGGAGGGCACAAGGAGAAGGGGACGACAGAGGACGAGATGGTTGGATAGTGCTCTTGAAGCTACCAGCATGAGTTTGACCAAACTGTGGGAGGCAGTGGAAGACAGAAGTGCCTGGCGTGCTCTGGTCCATTGGGTCTCGAAGAGTCGGAAACGACTAAACGACTAAACAACAACATTATTGGGTTATTGTTTCTATTTTTATCTTATATATTGTGTTTATATTTTATATATTTTATTGTGTTTATATTTTAAATATTTATTTTATATATTGTGTTTATATAAGTGGTGCCTTCCGTGTATGCCTAATTTGGGGGCACCATCAGGAATAATATCATGACTGACAAATGATGGAAGAATTGCTAAGAACATGGCAGGTGGAGCCAGTTTGCTATATTGCCTCTTTTTCAGCTTCTCCTGCCACTGTTATCCTTTTGATGTTGCTTCTGGTAGAGCACAGAATCCCAAACAGGTAGATTGGTGTGAGCCCCAGAGTAGCAACAGCCATCTCACCTGTACCATATATTTTTGGCCTGCACACACACAAAAAATCAAATATCACACAGGAGCTATTTCCATATGCTTACGACATTTAGGTCGATCAGTATGTACTTCTAGCAAGATAACCCTAAAGCAATTAGTGCTAATATATTCCAAAAATATTGACTTTTTGACAAACACCGGGCTGCTTTATTACTCAAGTCACTTAGACTTAGGCTCGCGGAAAGAGGCTCAAAAGAGCAACATTTATTAGACTCGTCATGATTAAGCTGGGCCAAAGGCAATCCTTTTTAACTAGGAGCTATCAGGTAAAAATAATCTATTAACTTTAGCACACAACTCCATTACAGAAAGACCCAGGGGCAAAAATTGGTTCCTAACAGTCAGATGAGCAAATCACTGGGAAACTGACAAACCTAGGAAAGGCTTTCTACCCAGATTATCCGCTGCCCAGGGAAACCTGTGATTAGTGCATTAGTCAAATGACAAGTGGGCCATGCAACGGAATAGGTTGCATTGTGGAAAGCTCCCTGTTCAGGATTCTAGCCATTGCACAAACCCAGTTTTACTCCCAGTCAATCGGCATTCCATGGCCGTTGAGTCCTCATTAGCCTGTTTTGCATTCCCCAATTATTGGGTTGTGGTTTTTTTTTTGCAGTCTCCATTTGCCCCCCCCCAATATGTTTTGTACTTCTGCTTGCTGATACATCCCTCTTGTGCTTGCATAGGACTATAGTGGTACCCCAGGTTACAGACGCTTCAGGTTACAGACTCTGCTACCCCAGAAATAGTACCTCAGGTTAAGAACTTTGCTTCAGGATAAGAACAGAAATTGTGCTCCGGCGGCAGCGGGAGGCCCCATTAGCTAAAGTGGTGCTTCAGGTTAAGAACAGTTTCAGGTTAAGAACGGACCTCCGGAATGAATTAAGTTCTTAAGCCGAGGTACCACTGTATTTATGTTATATTGGAAATAGAAGGAATGGTATTTGCCCTCCACCTCGTGATATTATAGCCATGGAGAGATTGGGGTCGAGGCTCACTTCAGAGATGTTTTCCTCTTACTAGACTGGATGAGAGCCAAAAAACTGAAGCTCAACCCAGATAAGACTGAGGTACTGTTAGTGGGTGGTTACCTAGACAAGATGGGTGGGAGGTCGCCTGCTCTTGATGGGGTTAAATGGTAAAGGTAAAGGGACCCCTGACCATTAGGTCCAGTCATGGCCGATTCTGGGGTTGCGGCGCTCATCTTGCTTTATTGGCTGAGGGAGCCGGCATACAGCCTCCGGGTCATGTGGCCAGCATGACTAAGGTTCTGGTGAACCAGAGCAGCACACGGAAATGTTGTTTACCTTCCCGCTGGAGCCTATGGTACCTATTTATCTGCTTGCACTTTGACGTGCTTTTGAACTGCTAGGTTGGCAGGAGCAGGGACCGAGCAACGGGAGCTCACCCCGTCGCGGGGATTCGAACCGCCGACCTTCTGATTGGCAAGTCCTAGGCTCTGTGGTTTAACCCACAGTGCCACCTGTGTTACACTTCCCCTAAAGGAGCAGGTTCGTAGGCTGGGGATACTCCTGGATCCTTTGCTGTCGCTCGAGGCTCAGGTGGCCTCAGTGGCCCGGAGTGCCTTCCATCAGCTTTGGCTGGTGGCCCAGCTACGCCCCTATCTAACTACAGTGGTACCTCGGTTTAAGAACAGCCCTGTTTACGAACTATTCGGTATAAGAACTCCGCAAAACCAGAAGTAGTGTTCCGGTTAGCGAACTTTACCTCAGTCTATGAACGGAAGCTGAACGATGGAACCGCGGCGGGAGGCATCATTAGGGAAAGCGCACCTTGGTTTAAGAACGGCTTTGGTTTAAGAATGGGCTTCCAAAATGGATTAAGTTCATAATCCAAGGTACCACTATACCAGGGGTCTGCAACCTTTAAGACAAAAAGAGCCACTTGGACCCGTTTCCGAAGAAAAAAAAACTGGGAGCCGCAAAACTCGGCACTATAAAAATAACTTTTTTGTCACTTTTTTATTATTTCTTTGTTTGACCCCTCAGAATTACTCCTCCTCATAGAAATAAACGTTAAATTAACAAGTTACCTTTTTGTGTGTGTGTGTTCTTCACTCCCCTTCAAAACAGTGACCAGCGTACATGTCCCCTTTCAATGCAGTGACCAGCGTACATGCCCCTTACAATGTAGCGGGCGGGCGGGAAGGTGACGTCGGGACGGTGCGTGACTAACGCACGTACCACCCCCATGCGACGTCACAGCCAGTACAGCGCCCGCCACAGTGGGGAGTGTCGGGGCGCACAATGCGCCTCCTCCCCTCGCTAGTATCCGCCCCGGAGCCGCGGCAAAGGTGTAAAAGAGCCACATGCGGCTCCGGAGCCGCGGGTTGCAGACCCCTGCACTATACTGTTGTCTATGCTCTGGTAACCTCAAGGTTAGATTATGGCAATGCATTATATGTAGGGCTGCCTCCGAAGATGGTTCAGAAACTTCAGCTGGTGCAGAATTCAGCAGATAGGTTGCTCACTGGAGCAAGACGGGTTGAACTCATTACACCGATCCTGGTCTGACTGCGCTGGCTGCCATTTAGTTTCTGGGCCTAATTCCAAGTGCTGGTTTTGACCTATAAAGCCTTAAATGGC